>JBBPLN010000044.1:0-55628 GCA_038089815.1 Sutorius eximius | reverse complement strand
GGTGTTCAGTCCTCCCGAACACCCGATTTTCTGTCAACCACCGTTACGTAGGTTTCCAAGGCACATGCTACTCGTGCCCGCGAGCTCCTCAAGTCATGTTGATAGTCTGTCTCCCTTATCAAAGCTACCACTCTTGCATTGACTTGACATGCATCGCTCGTCACTTGGCTCTACATCTGGTATTCTTATCTCCCGGACCCGATACCCACTTCTTTTTTTTTTTTTGCATTCGTTATTAACCTATCCCATATCACTTCCACCCTTCTCTTACAATTGGTTCTTCTACTAAAAATCACGTCATTTCGCATTGGCATTGGCTTGCAAATTTCTTGGAGAGGTTTTGGATGTGTCCACTATGAGTTATGTACATCTGTGTATGCGTATGAGCTCGGAGCGGACACGAGAAAGGGTTGTGAATTAGTCTCAGATCCTGCAGAGTGCACACTGGTGTTAGTTCTCCCACGGGTCGAAGCGACCGTCAAGCCATGCAAACGGTTCAGCACCAACGATTTCCCACCGAGCATTGTTTCTCTCCCGTAGTATGTCTCGCTAGCTTGCCTGGTAATCCCCTTGGATGTACGCCGATATGGTGATAGTGTTGGGGAAAAATCGGCCACGCGCCGGGGAACACCACTGGAGACTCGCCAAAGAGCACTCAGATATACTGGCAACCGTCAGGTTCTCGATTCACTGAATTCTCATAAGAAGCGTCCAACGAGCGGCACACCTAACACACATATCAACATTGAATCTGGCTCGACTGGCTACATCGGCTAGAGGTGTAGTCCAAAGATACCGTCAAACCACCTTCTTGCTTTGTGACAAGTCCACCTCATCTGCTCGGATAGCAGTCACCTTCTTGAAGTCTCTCATGATGAAGTCAGCATACGTGAGCTACATAGTTGGCGTGTCAGATGGCTAAAGGACAACCCAATCAATACCTACCTTCTGTGCAAGGTCACGAAGGAAGCTCGGAAGCAACTTCATGATCAAGGCCGAGTATGTGTAGAATGGCAAAAATATCATGCGAGATTCTTGGGAATCTAGGGCAGCAATAATTGCCTTCACTACAGCCACTGGAGGTAGTGAAGGTACGAAGAACCGGTAGAAGGCATTGTCTGGGGTGGACATGGTAGAGAAAAGGGGTGTACAAACGTGACCTGGACAAACGAGCGTCGTGCGAATCCCTGGGGCATGATACCTATAAAATACTTAAAAGGTGACAAACGTCAACGTATGAAAGAAGTGTACCGGTTGTCCAGTTCATAACGGAGTGATTCGTGCAGATTTAGTAGAGCAGCCTTGGAGGCACTGTAGTCCGCTAATCGGAGTCAGGGGCAACTCGACGTGTCGACCGACGAACTTACACATTTGAGCGCTACCTACGAAACCCATAACGGACGCCAGGGTAACCTTGGAAAACGTGAGTGAAAGTTGCAACAGTCGTGTGACTCGTCTCGTACAACATGCCCACTTTTCCTTTGAATCATCTTGGGCAAGAAGACTTTCAGAGTCCAAAAGTGAGCAAAAGTATTCACGCCGAACGTCCTGGATAATCCTTGAGTCAATGAAAACACCTTCTTGGGCCAATTTTTCGCACTGATATATGTCCTGGGGATTGAGGTCGAGTATTAGTTTTCCTTGGACCACGCCTGCATTGTTGACAAGCATGGTCGGGTGGCCAACCTGGGTCATACTGGTGAATTTGGAAGCCAATGCTTTTGCACAACAATTACCTCCTCGATGACCTTCTTAGAAATCGCTTCGACTTCTTCCCACTTGGAAACATCGCATTTATAGTACGTGATATGGTCTAGAACAACGACTTATGAGTGCCACTAAGCAAAACCAAGTCAAGAGCACACACGGTGTTCCGTTTGGATTGGCTTTATGTCGAGAACGACCACATTTACATTGCGCAGTGCAAGGGTATTCGCTAGTAGTTCTCCCATTCCCGATGATCCTATTGATGTTGAATTTCAGGAACATCCCAGATGCTCGCCCAAACGTACCCCCGGTGATGAGCACAATCTGCTCACTCCAGTCGAGAGGCTTTGGTGTAAAGCAGAGACTTCCTTGATTTCTGTACAAGGTCGAGATCCATCTCAATAACCCTGTTGCAAGTTAGTGGAACGAACGTCACCAAAATATATGCCACCCACAGAATGCGCAAATGGCGGCACAGTAACATGCGGAATTAATTACAGCAGGAGTCAACGCCGCTCGAGCATGGAAGAAGTAGAAGACGGGAACCAAAATTGTGAAGAACGGGCCTAGATGCGGGTCAATGTCACAGAGAGCTGCGGTTATTAAAGACACACGTACTGAAGACAGTCTGTTGCAGGACTTTGGCGATCATATCTAGGTCCACATCGCTGTACATTCTAGTTGCGTCCTTCTCTACCATTTCAGCTTTCACTGAGCCTTCGCGAGTGAAGCCGACTTTTTGACTACTAGCGTTGTGACAAACGAGGTGGTTGCGTAAAAGTTGGAGTAGGATGCATATACCTGACGACAGCGCTTGGTTGTGGAAAACTGAAAACTAGGAACGTGACCGAAGCGGATCTGACAACAAATTTGCATGCTGTGCAGCAAACAGCACGCAAAATTTACCGGGTTATTGAAGAGAGAGCGTTGTGAACGCTTGAGCTTGAGCGGCGCAGACAGAGCAAATTATAACTTGTCTCGACGTGAAGCGAAAACAGTGTTCAAAAACCTTCGCATGGAAAGTGGGCTTCACTTCTTTTTCTTTTTTTAGTACGACCGGCCTTGGGCTTCCTTTTTTGCTAGTTCATCCGGGACCACGACTCTAATAGCCAACTGATAACGCCTTTACGGACACAGCCAATTGGACCCGCGCAACCCCATGCCAATTCTTTCAAGTGGGCTCCCAACTGTTATACGAGTCACCAGTTGTATCGATCTCTGGGGCTGTGATCGTGACCAACCGGACGTAAGAAGCTCATCCCAATCTATGGATAACTATCCGGCCGCCATATCCGTCGCTATACATCCCCGTCGCATTCCGATGATCAAGCGACATGAGACGAATTCTCGTATCACACTCGTCGAAGTCTGTGGAAGTTTGGGTTCTTCCAACAAGTGTGTCTGCTGCTACAATCAAGGGGATCCGTGTACCGAAACCACATAGAATCGAAGTGTGCCAGTCACTGTGTGTGACTTGGGGGGTGAAACTGTGTTCTGCTTGTGGCACACTTCCGTCTTAACTAACCCTTGTTTTGGACAGCAAGATCTACACAAAGGAGCTCCTCCCGTACTCGTCGCCACGTACATGGCGATGTCGATTGGCCTCGATGCGCTCGTCTCTGGCACAGTTCGTTGTCAAGCAATTGATGAGACCTTGTCAAAGGTCTGTGTATCATCCGATCTACCACCCCACCGAGCAAATTCAGCCAATCACAACGTGGCCGTAAATACCCTCCTCCGAAAGTCCACTGATTGACTAAGATGGGGATGATTTCGCTTCAAGTGCGAGTTTTTCATTGCCTGTGGAGCCAGAACGCAAGAAAATTTCGCGCGTACGTATGGCAATTCCGAAGAAGAAAAATAGAAGCCCGAAACCGCCACTAGTCTTGCCAGACAAATGGGAAAACACCGATTATAAGTCTTGGGAGGGAACACAACTGCACTTGAAGCATTCCTAACGTAACTGGAGTCATCCTGGGCTGGAACCTAGTCTGGTGAACAGACTACCTACCTATATTCGGAGTCGCAACCTCGGGGTGATATGAAACCGATTAGGCTGTTCTGGAAGTGCTTTAAAGGCCACTGCGTCACCATCAAAGGAACGTGTGTCGGTCTGCTATTTGCTAAAGCGCCGCCCGCTGTCGGGTTCGGGGAACTAGTGTGAATCCTCGGAGGCTTGCTTGGACCCATTCCGCTTCCGAGATTGGCAATGTACCGTTCCAAGGATGCTAGATCGATATATACTTGTGCCTGTTGCTTCATACACAGGATTTTCCTGGTTGAGGGATTCCACGACACGCCCGGAGTTGCCTCCCAGGGCGGGAATCCACACACGATTCGCGAGAGGATGACAATAGGGTCATTTATAAGGCGGAGTGACTCCTCAGTGCCTAGAGTTGATGCTACAATCTACTTGGATGGTCTCAGCGTACCCTTGACAAGTCATATTGTAAACGAGCGCGACACCTTTTGGGATCGCTTAGATGATCATAGGCTAGGTCGCAGAAGAGCTGATTCGGCTGCCATCTGTCGTCGAGTTACTACAGTTACCAGATCTGCCCTGAATGTGAACTCGTCATTCTGGTAATGGTCTCGGCTACGTGTATACAATAGCTAGGGGATGGTCATATCGCCGTGACTGCTGCAACGAGGGGTACGCGGAGTTTCAAATTCGGAGCGACTGATTGATATATTTCCCAAAGAGGAAATAAACGTTCGAGAAGCACTCAATTGCGCCGTGCAGCGACCTCGCAAGTTGGTCCGAGTCGGAATTTCCCATGCCGTTAGCGTCGGAAATAAACATACCTTCTGGCGTGGTGGAGCCGAGGAAATAATAAATGGCAGGAAGACTCGTCGTTTCAAGTCCTGACTATCTTCCCCCCTTGCCAAGGCCCGGGTTCTTGTCCCCCCACCGCACTCTCCCTACAGAGAGCCATGCCACTTGTCCCCCCGGTCTCTCGCTCCTCCGGATCTAGCCTCCTTGCCACCCCTCGCTTGACCACCAGCAATGGACTCTCACCGCAGAGCAGAGTACAAAGCTTCGCCAGCATATCGGTCGGTAACCTTGCCATGCACTCGCTCCTCTACTCAAAACTCCCAGTCATTGGACTCTCCATACCCCGCCAATCGAATGTCGGGGATAGCAAACATACCCAATCGCGTGAGTCTCCAATCTCTGATTTGCTATCCGACTCATCCATCGTCTAGTTCGACTTGCCGCCTGATCCCCGTCAGTGGGATTCCAGCCTGTATACTGATGCAAAGGAACCCGATGATGACCTTCATGACCCGGACGTGGGTGATGCCAGCACCTGGTCACATTTCGCTGATCGTGGCGTCGTGAACATGGGTTGTCTCTCGCTCGTCGTCGTAAGCCTCGTCACGCTTTTGTACGTCTTGTATTTTATAGCGGTGACTGCTTTTAATTCGGTCGTCTCAACAGCGCCGGGTATCCTATGATCACATATTTCAGTATGAAAAGCATGTCAAAAAATGGTGGGTTTGGTCTGGGTGGTATCAACGCGAGTGGTCAGGTGGGTCTATCGTGGCACATGTTTGTCTACGCGTTTGAACTCGTCGATATCCAGGTCCCAGTTATGCCAGGAAATTGGGCTCTTATCGACGTCGACACTCCAAAGGAGGCTCACACCAAGTCATCCTGGAATGGCGGCCCAGACATGGTATTAGTCTTCTCAGACGAGTTCAACGTTCCCGGTAGAACCTTCTGGCCTGGAGACGATCCCTATTGGGAGGCCGTCGACTTGCACTACTGGGTATGTGCCGCATTATTATAAACGCTTGCACATCGCCTAACCTGCTACTCAGCAAACAAATAATCTGGAATGGTATAGTCCGGGGGCGATCACTACGCAAGATGGTAGTCTGGTTGTGACGCTGTCGCAAAAGCAAACCCATAACCTGAACTATGAAGGAGGTTAGTCGGGAGAGACTATTGTTTTGTTTACCTAGTATTCTGACATAACTTTAGGCATGATGTCGACCTGGTATGTTTTCTCCTTGCACGAGCTTCGAGGGTTAATCAGTCCTAGGAATAAGTTTTGTTTTACTGGTGGATACATCGAAACCAATGTATCGCTTCCTGGTGTCAACAATGTTGTTGGTAAGGTGTTTCCTACAACAAAGCGCAGTCGAGCGGAAATGAATGCTACGAAAGGATTTTGGCCGGCGGTATGGACGCTCGGAAATCTCGGCCGCGCTGGTTATGGTGCTAGTCTAGAAGGCATGGTGAGATATTACCGGCTTCGTCACCCCGCCCCGTGATCAATTTCCGCTTAGTGGCCCTACACTTATGATGCATGCGACATTGGCACTGTTGCAAACCAGTCGATCAATGGGCAACCGGTAGCTGCCACGGAAGGCGGCGATACAGGCAAAGGTGGCGTGTTGTCCTACCTTCCGGGCCAGCGACTATCTCGTTGTACGTGCCCAGGGGAGTCCCACCCAGGCCCAAAGCACTCTGATGGTACCTTTGTTGGTCGTGCTGCACCTGAGATCGATGTATTCGAGGCACAAGTATGTAACCATCTTTGATGTCCTATTGGTGCCGAGACCTTTCGATGTTATAGATCACAGGAACTCCCCTGCTGGGCCAGGTGTCACAATCTGCGCAATGGGCGGTTAGCAATTTCCCTGTTTCCCAGAAAAATGCCGAACTAAATATGTGTGCTTGACGAAGCCTTTCAACGCGGGTTACATCTGGAAAAATACCTCGGCGAACGAGGTGATTGTTAATCCCTCAATCAGTGTCCAGAACACATACATCGGGTCGGTATTACAACAAGCGACATCTGTAGTGACCCAGACAAATCAAATATGTTACGAAGGTGAGAGTGGGTGCTACTCAATTTACGGCTTTGAGGTGAGTTGGGTTACGTTGTGGGATCATCGTTAGTGTGACATTGATGCCGACTGCAGTACGTCCCTGGATTTGACAACGCAGTGAGTTGGACATAGGTTGAGACTGAGAAGGATTAACATGACCCACAGTACGTCACATGGATATCCGACAACAAAGTTGCTTGGACGCTTAAGGTGGCTGGGATGACTGCCGACCCGGCTGTCCAAATCTCGGCCCGGCCTATCCCGCAGGAACCAATGGTTTGTCCCACCATACGTACTAGCTGGGCAAGCATGCAAACTGTACACTGATCAAACTAGCACATCGTAGTCAACTTGGGCATGTCTACCAACTTTGGGGTGGTCGATCTCGATCATCTCCCATTCCCAGCCCACATGAGGGTCGACTACATACGGGTGTACCAGCCTGCGAATGCACGCAATATTGGATGCGATCCAAAGGACTTTCCTACCGCCAAGTACATTAACACGTGCGTCTGGTCGCTTACTTGTAGCATATCAGGCGACCTGACATGGCTTAAGGCATATCGAAGCATACACCAATCCCAACCTCACGACGTGGAAAGGCGATTATGGCCAACCATTCCCCAAGAACCGATTCCTCGGTGAATGTTGAAGACTAACACATGAAAACGACTCTTCGACGTGCAAATAGACTGCTGAGTTAGAGACATCCTGTTTTCATGCCTATTGTAGCGTTAGTTAATACGTCCGCACAGCTACAAACCTTTCCTCATCTTTCATTCTATCGTATCATTATATCTCACATTGCTTATCCTTCACCACCACGCTCTAGATCACCATCAGTGAACCAGGAAGTGGTACGCGGTGGTAGCCGACACCATCCGGTTCACTGATGACAGCCCAAGGTCACAGGCACTGCATGCTCGAGCCAAAACATGGGAGACATGCATTCGATGGACGGTTCGAGGAACTGGACTTGTAAAATAGTGGAACACGATACGTCGATTAGGTACGGTATTCATACCCTCACGCATTTTCTTATGTTATGGTTTCGATCGTTCTAAAGTACGATGAATGCACCAATTAGAACTTGTACGTCAAGAAGGTTGTGCAGGTTCAGAAACGAACCCAGAAACTCCACCGGCAGGGAGGAATGACCTCCTGTTCAGCACAAGGCCTTTCAGTGCTCTAATTTCACGACGGACCTCGTCCTCGACGAGATTTCCGCTCGCGGTGACTCCGTTTGTTCTTCGTATCGAAGACAGACCAAGAGAATATGTTTGGGTCGTGATGTACCCAGTGAAGTCAGATAGGACTTGCAGTGCTCGTTGCCTAGCAGAGACCGTGGGAGCTAATGGAAGGCCACTAACGCCAGCGGACATGGCTTCCTGCCTGCTGGGTAAAGCTGCTTGTAGGTTTGCCATGCTGGCAAGTAATGGTGGCGTGGGCGGAAGCGGGGGAGGTGTGTACTTCCATAGAAGTCGGGATGGATGATCCAATGGCAGAGGGTTGGTTGGACCAGGTTGAGCCACAGAAGATACAAACAAGGGACAAGCGTTGAGCTGGTTCCACAAATCGTTCTGTTCGTGAAGCTGTTAGATGCTGTACATGAACCAAAACAAGCCAGACCTGGCGCGCTGTACCATCCTCACGACCCAACTGAGGAAGCTTACTCTCAAGATGGCGAAAAAGCTCCTCCGTAGATGTGCCGTGTGTCTTCGAGTGACAGAGCTCCTCCAAGGCGCACCGGAGAATGGTAATATCCGGTATGTCTGCGCCTGGCTGGGCAGATTCCTCCCGAGGACTCCCTACGTGTGACAATAGATCATCCACAGTGTGGCACTGTGCATACTGGGAATCCTCGTAAACCGTGAACGGTCGAGGCAAGTCCTTGTATGATTCTGCTTGGGTTGCCTGGAGAACGGAAGCGGATTCTGTGAGACGTGTAATGAGCGCAGAATGGTGCTTCCGAAGAGCAAGGCGGGCTTGGTAAGATTGCGTGAGTCTTGGGAGGAGATACCTCTGAAAAAGGTTGTGTAAGTGGCAATTACTAGCACACCTAAAGCCATGTCCTACGTAGTAAGCGAAGAGGACGATCGCGGACGTGCCGGTTAACCAGGTGAATATTCGGGCGACACCAGCGAGGAGATTCGGTAAGTTGGAAGGGGGTGGTGGAGGATAAGTGCGTGGCGGCACAGACGGCGGCTGCGAGACGAGTGAGCACATATTGGACTAGACGTACGAGACGCACCAATTCTCGGAGGAGCTGGTTGACCTCGCCTGGGTTAAACCCCTTCTCCTCAAGGAAAGCCCGCTTCGCGTCCGAGTCCTGAGGTCGCACTTGGGGAGAAGTTAGAAATGCTCGCGCGCGCGCGAGTAGTTCCGTGCGGTCAGGCGATGCGACGGAGGCTTCCTGGACGGGCTGGGCAGGTGTGGGTCCAGGTTGGCCCTGCGCTGTAGGTAGGTCCTCGTGACCGTCGGGCATTATGAAACCAACCGCTGATTTGTTACTCAGTCACACGACCCCTTATCGTTCGCATCTTTCCACCTTGACACGGTACGGTGTAATAATAGTAACGCCATTAGTCAAGCGAAGCGTGTGTCCATGTGAACGTCCCAGCCTGGATACAGGTTGGAACGAGTGGGGATGCCCTAGGGATATCTGGCCCTCTCTCTCGCTTGCTCACAATGAGACCCAAAGGCAAGGAGGCTGGGCCTGCTCTACCAGAGGTGGCTATCACACGCGGCCATCCTCAACACACGCGTGTCCAACAGCTCTTGCCTGGTGTCGCCATCGCGCTCTCCTTGTTCCTCCTTTATCAGTCGTCTCCGTTTTCTAAACTCATCCATACGATCAAGCCTTGGAAGCATTCCTGCTCCGATAGTGGCACGTCCTTTGACAACTATAATCGTCGTGTTGAGGACGCCTTTCTGTCAGTCCTTCTCACATTTCGACGTCCGACCACAGCAACTGATGAATCCATATGCCATGCGGTACATAGTGTGGTCCCCTCCAATGAATCTGCAATAGCGAATTCACGCTATTACGCGACTCATCCGCATTTAGCGGGCTCACGGGAAGACTTTCAAGACGCAAAGGACATCTTGTCATTCTTCCAAAACGAGCTTGGCATCTCGCCCTCTTCCGTTGAACCTATCTTCGATGCTGGCTCCATGGAGTCGCGCGAGGCGACATTAAGCACCACATCGAGACTCAAGTCTCCAAATGCATGGGTCGATGTCTATTACCCCGTAATGAACACGGGTAATGCAGATGGTATTTCCCTGGAGATACTCGGACAGGACGGTGAGTCCCTCTGGACCGCCGATCTCTTAGAGGATGGCGATCCCCGCGATGAAACGGCTGCAAAGTACAAGCATGCTGTCCCATCTTGGCATGGTCTCAGTGCTGCTGGTGAAGCCGCCGGCCCAATCGTGTACGCTAATTACGGCACGAAAGAGGATTACGACAACCTTGCGGCAGTGGGTGTGGATCTTACTGGAAAAGTTGTCCTCACTCGTTACGGTGCCATCTTCCGTGGCCTCAAGGTAATTAGTCGTCTTCGTGAGCTTCCGGTTCGAAGTTGAGCTAGTCTTATTAGATCAAAGGCGCTGAAGAGCGTGGTGCGGCTGGCGTCCTTATCTATACCGATCCCCGCGACGATGGTGCCGTTGTTGCTGAGAACGGTTATCTGCCGTACCCTGCTGGTCCCGCACGCAACCCGACATCGATCCAGCGCGGCTCTGTACAATACTTGTCAATTTACCCAGGGGATCCCACTACACCCGGTTATCCTGCATACGAAAATGCAACTCGTGTCGAGGGTACAAATATACCCCGCATCCCTAGTTTACCACTTTCCTGGACCAACGCGAAATACCTGTTTGAGCGAGAGCTCGGTGGCGTCATGGAAGGGAGAAAACTCGATGGGAAAGTGGGTGGTCACGTAGTCAAGATGGTCAACGACGGTACGTGTTGTGAAGGTGATCACCATCATCAGTAATCGACACTTTCCTCCCCAATAGTCAACACAAAGGTAACTCCTATCTGGAACACAATGGCTGCAATTCCCGGTCATATCAAGGACGAGGTCGTCATTCTTGGTTGCCACAGAGATGGTCAGTAGTTCGTTTGGAACACGATCCATTTGTTGAGGGCTTTATACTCTGTAGCTTGGGTCATGGGCGCCGCCGATCCTACATCCGGCACCGTATCCTTGCTCGAGGTCGTCCGGGGTCTCGGTGCGTTGGTGAGGCGGGGTTGGAAGCCGCTTCGGACCCTTGTCATTGCAAGTTGGGATGCCGAAGAGGTAATCAGCGTCTCAAATCTGTTCGAAAGCGGTTCTTAGTCATCCTGTTTTAGTACGGCCTCATCGGAAGTACGGAGTGGGGAGAGGACTTTGCGCAATGGATTCAGGCCCACGCCGTCTCTTACGTTAATGTCGGTATGTGATTCTTTCATAAGCCGTGCTCCTGCTGCTAGAATGGAAACAGATGTTTCTGTTTCTGGGTCACGTTACGCGGCTGCAGGGTCTCCCTCACTCGCGCATCTGGTCAAACGCAGTGCACAAGGTGTCACCCACCCTGCTGATTCAAGCAAGACGGTTTGGGATGCAATTTACGACTCCGGACCATACACAGGAGAACAGGATGCGGATTTCGCCAGTATGTGGGCCGTAATGAACCACAGCTGGGCCCACACGGTCTCGGAAGATGACGTTCGCGCAGTATTGCCACTTGGTTCTGGAAGTGACTTTACTGTATTTCTGCAGAGACTTGGCGTCAGTCATCTGATTCATAGTTTTCGAGGATTGTCCTAACACAATCTGACAGATCGCTAGCTCTGATCAGACCTTCTCCTCCACGCCCACGGATCCCCCTTACCATTACCATTCCATTTATGATTCTCAGATGTGGCAGGAGACGTACGCTGATCCAGGGTTCCATCGTCACGTAAGGGTTAATCCTCACTTCACCGGTCTGACTCTCTCATCGCGCTCAGGTTGCAATCGCTAAGATCTTGGGTCTCCTCACACTTCGATTGTCGGACTCGATCATTGTACCTCTCAACACGACGGAATATGCATTGCAACTCGATTCTTACGTCGATACGTGAGTGTTACTCCCCCTGAACGTCTCAACCCGTCGCCAACCAACGTGGCCATGTCAGTGTGGAAGACTTGGCTGCCGGAATTGCAACCCCGGGGTTCCAGAAAATCCGCAAGGCCGTCTCAAAGTTGCAGCAAGCAAGCGCCAAACTCGACGTTGAGAAAGTTGAAGCTGAAGAAGCATTCCTTAAGGCTGTCCGCAACTTACCTCATGAGCGGTTTGGCAACCAACTCGTACGTGGAATTAGAAACTGGATAGGGCGCCATCTCGGAATGGGTTCCCCATCATCTGGGCGCGATGACGCGGAGCCGGAGTTCCAGCTCCCCGCGCTGCGCATACTGCACGCGGTAGGGGACCCCACTGAGCTGGACATTTGCGAGTCTCGTAAAGGGCCACTTTGCGATTTGATCAAGGCGGCTATCAGAGTGAAGAATGTGAATCGGAAGCTGTCCTTGTTTGAACAAGGATTCATCTCGGAAGAAGGCGTGAAAGATCGCGAATGGTTCAGGCATCTTGGTGTTGCACCTGGGAAGTTCCTTGGTAAGTTCCTTTGAGTGAACCTGGGAGGAACGCACGCTCAAAGTGCTGGCAGGCTACGGTGCAACAACCCTTCCGTCTCTTACTGAGGCGATTCTGTACGAACAGAACGCAACATTGGTCGGGTATGAGGCTTCACGGCTGACGACTCTCCTGACCAAACTCGCATATAACACTGAACCATGATCATTTGTATACTGTCCATCAATACTCAGTTTAGTTCAACGCGAGGTAGATACGGAAATACTGTTCGGTGTTGCAGCAATTGTCACAAAGCTGTGTGCACCCCACCTACAATCGAATTGTTCAAGTTGCCTGGCCTACTGAATTATGCTGCGTGCATGGCTACCAATGATTACCAAAAGAATACAATGAGGTATAAACGAAACGTAGGATAAGGCAGCCGAGTAACTGCTCCTCTTAAGCCTTGTGGCGGAGATCATCCCATACGGTCGGATGCATGGTCATACAGTGCCTTACGAGGAAATCGAAGTCGGGTTGAATCAATACATCGGGTGGCTCCAGGATCATCTTCGCCTCGTATCGATCGCTGACCGAAAATTGAACCATCGCCTGCAAACGATACAAAAGAACTCACAGGCATAGACCGCAAAAGACACCATTCTCGACATCGGCGTCATTTTCGAAGATGAGGTTCACACAGTCTTGGTATGATCGAACATCCGAACCTGATGCGGGCACTTTGTGATCGTTTTGAGGATCGGCGGAGGCAGGGGGCGATAGCATCTCGTTCGTTGGACATGCATCCGCATCGGTTGTAGTTGGACGGTCTCCTTCCATCCGTGGCTTCTTACGTTCCCCTCCCGGGCTTTCCGAAGTCTGGAGTTCAGAACTTGGCCGCTTTGGTGGCCAAGGGTTTGCTTTCAATGAAGCGGCGTCTGAAAATTGTTTATCAGAAAGGACTGATTCATTGTTGACCGTGGCCACGGTCTCTCCGGAGTGTTGACGAAGATGGATGGCTGCTTTGAGTTGTTCTGGAGCAATTTGCTCTGGGTGATGCTGGGATGGGAGGACAGCGGGCAGCCCAGAAGCTTTGCGCAGTTCATGTATAATTTGGGGATGGTGTGGAAGCGGAAGGGACCCGGCAGGTACCTGTGAGTGAATAGGGAAGCCCGTCGGCGAAATCTGCCCCGCAGACAGCTGTGCGCTTGGTGGTGGAGTGGGGAGAGGTGCCGCGCATGTCGTGGTTATAGGTGTTGTACCTGGGCGAAGCGGCGGCTAAAAACTGAATTGAGCGCATTTCTTGAACATATGCGAACACGAACCATGGCGTTCTCGGAACTGCGTCGTCGATGATCCCCTCTTTGATCCAGCAAGGGCTGAAAGGAAACAGATGGTATTACAGACGTGGGGAGTGTGGAATCATGATCATGCCGGCTTTGATCGTGGGCACGGAACTGCGTGACATCAGTGAAATGGGATCGAGTACATTGACGAAGACAGAACAGGGCATCGCGAGTTCACCTACCTCAGAGCGCGCGGGTGGAATGAGACCCCGCGTTGTATGTGCGATAGCTGGGCCAATACCCTTCGGTGTCAATGTCAGACTGTTCATAGCAGATTGCACTCACTCATACCCTGTGGCTGTAGCTGGGGAATACGGCTCGGATCGACAAGAGCTTTCAGTTTAACGTATTTGTCCCCCAATAAACGATACTCCCGATCGAGGGATGCGTATGCATCCCGGGCGGTTTGCAGCTCTATGCTAATGTGGTGTTGTGGAGAGCCAGCTGAAACGCGCGGCAGCAGTTCCTGGTACTTTCGGCTGATCAACGCGCGATTTGCCTCGCTCACGCGCAGTCTCTCTTGCATGTCCGCGAGGCGGAGAACTTGTATATTTTGGGGTGCACCAAAGAATGTCAAACGATCGTTGAGTGTGTTGACTGCATTGACCAGACGGCAGTTGTCCTCGTATAGCTTCGCGTTGTGAGTTTCGAGCGTGTGGATGTGACGAAGGGCAGCTTGATGCCTTTCAGGGAGAGTCATGGGTTCCGGTGCACGTGTGCCATGAGTGCTACAAGGGGGAGGTGTGGGTGTCTCCGGAGGATTGGCTGGTTGTGGCTGGTTCACGTCGGCGTTATTCCTGTCTCTCACAAGTGGATCAGCCTCGGTGCATGTCCAAGGGCACTTGCCACTCACACTTTGAATATCTGAGGGAATGACTCTTCTTGGCCTTGGGCGGTCTGGATGACAGCCCTGGGAGGCTCCGGGTTGTCGTTCGTCATGGAGAAGGCTCGCGCGCTGGTGTAATGGGTCTAGTTTATACGTTTTGGAGACAATGATTTTTCGTCAAGGGTCCCGATGGCGCGTAAGGGGTGGCCGACGTCACCCTGACGGTGACACCAGGCGACAAAGAAGATCCGGACTGAGAGTGCTGAAGGTATCTGCGAAACGGACACGCAACGTTCAAAAAAGTGTGTCAAACCAACAGGAAAGAACACGAGGTGGGTGCGAGGTGAACGCGTTTTTCGACCGTCCGGATGGGTAAAACGGAGGTTCAAGCTCAACCTTGTCGGTGATCGGTCACATCGCGAAAAGATACGCTGATTTTAATAGGATCCAAAGGGATGAATATTGACGCTGAAAGGCAGTCTGCCCGCTCGGCGCGACCTTGACGGACGTCCTGTAACGTACTCACGCTACACGTTTCAAACCAATACGCAGTCCCCAGCGTCGACGTGCTCTCATGACCCGCTTGGGAAACGACGGCCACCGACACCAGCACCAATTCACATACGTGCAATCCACTTAGTCGCAGCGTTCCTCACGCGCACGATTGGATCCCTTGGATACCATGACCCGCGCGCAAGTCGGTGCGCGCACAGGTGAGCAAGTCACGTGCTAGATCACTAACCTATACTTATAATCAGCGCCCGAGTCGGACCCGACTCCCACCTCTTCGTTCCCTCACTCCCTCGATGGCTCTCGCAGAATCCCCGATTCTCTCGTCTCATTTCAGTGCAGAGTCTGATGCCATACAGGACCTCCTTTCCCGTTCTCGATCTCTTAGGCGGTCCCATTCCAGGAGGGACGAAGCGCTCGATTCCCTCATCTTTGCTGCTGCCTCTGCATCCGGCCCTCACATAACCCGCAATCACTCCGGTCATGCCATTCACCTACCCCTCTCCCAAAGTCCCGAACGAGCCAAACGTTCCGACGACTCGGCTGCAATTCCGGATCACAAGCCATCGCTATATGTCAGTGGGCAAGCGCCGAGAAGGCTGCGCCTACAGGCTCAGGAACAGCCGCTAGGAATAAAGGAAAAAGAAAATATACCGCAGGCACTCAGCTCGCTGCACTCTACCGAAGTGCTCCTGCCCTCTGTTTCTCGAAAGAGAGAGGCGCCCTCAGCGTCATCGGCCGTCGATGTCCCTCAATCACGTGAACTCTTCCCTTATGAATCGGGAGTCCAAGTTCGGTGCATGGCTCGCACCCGTATACCCACTTCCCACGGCACCGTCTTCTTACATCTCTACCACAATAACCGCGACAACAAGGAACATCTAGCGATCGTCATCGACCCCGCGCAATACTCTATAGACACCCAGTCCACCCTGCCACCCATACGTAGTCACTCCCTAGATGCTATTTGGAGTGACAATGAGACACAGGAGGATCGAATTCTGAGGGGTGCTTATGTAGGGAGACTCACACCCGAAACCAAAATCGCATCTCGCCCTATAGACAAATCTCGTCTGCCTACAGGCGTTCCACCGCCGCTCGTCCGGATTCATTCCGAGTGTTTCACTGGTGAAACCATCGGAAGCATGCGCTGCGATTGTGGAGAGCAGCTCGACGAGGCCATCCGCATCATCTCCCAGCCTATCCAGGCCTCACCTCTGTCTTCAGCAACTCTCCCCGGCCGGGGCGCTGTCATCTATCTTCGACAGGAGGGCCGAGGCATCGGCCTGTTGTCCAAAATCCGAGCTTACAACCTCCAAGACGTGGGCCATGACACCGTCACCGCCAACCTCTTGTTAGGACACAAGGCCGATGAGCGTGGCTATGATATCGCAGCAGCTATCTTGAGAGATCTCGGATTAGGCTCCGAGCAAGGGGAGGGAATGCGCCTGTTGACCAACAATCCAGACAAAGTCATGGCACTCGAAAGGGAGGGTTTAAGAGTACTTGAACGCGTGCCGATGATACCGAGGTCGTGGAAGTGCCAATCCGAATCAGCGCTGTCTTCCGATGAAAGAGTCTTTGAGAGTCGCAGGATAGGCGTCACCATGCTTGGGGGGGATGTAGCGCGAGGCGAGGACCTGAACAAGTATCTCCGGACAAAAGTTTTGCGGATGGGGCACATGCTTCCGTTGAGCATGATAGACGGGAGGGAATAGCATGTGGCTTACAGTACTTTACATTATCTAGAGTTGAATGGCAACCGTCCGATTACATAATCACTTGTGTGCTGTCCGTGTCGCTGCTCGCGACGTTGACCAGGTCTGCCATGTTCGATCCGCTCGGTTCGACGAGCTCCATCTTTGCCAACGGGGACAGCGAATCTGCACCACCCTGGCCGACTACGCCACACGAACCCAATTCACCGATACCCAATCTCCGTCGTGCCTCGCCGTCGTCGGTCATCACTCAGAAGATAGATTCAGACGGCCTCTTCGGAAAAGAGCCCAAGATCTACGGTGCACCGGAACCTGGTCTCATTTCTCCTCAAATCACTGTAGGCTCAAATGGGGTCAGATATGAAAAGAACGAGCCTTATCTTCGTGTGCGGATTACGGGGTTGGATCGCAACAGGAGGGATATTCTCTTCAAATTTGATGCCCAAGTGCGTGCTGTATCCATGAACATCCATGACATCCGCCAAATCTGTTGGCTTGTTTCAATGCACAGACGAACCTTTCTAATTTCACGGGTACGACGTATCGCAACGTGTCTCGCTCGTTCGTCGAGTTTCAACAGTTCTATGACGCCTTGCTCAACAACTGCCCACACACCATCATCCCCGCTCTCCCTCTTGCACAGACCTCGGCGCCAACGGATGAAGAAGACGATCGCTTGGTCCGAATCATGTTGCAGAGATGGTTAACGCGAATATGCGAGGACCCAATCGTGGTGCATGACGAAGACTTGCGGTCATTCATTGAGAGCGATTTTGGTTATCAGCCGATGCCCCGCCCGAGACGGAAAACTGGCTCTGGCTTTGGTCTCATCCGTCGCGGCGTGCCAGACGAAGACGAAGGGCTGCAGCGTGCCAGGTTTGAGCTTACCAAACTTGAGACGCAATTCTTTGAAGCTGCAAAAGCCATTGACAAGCTTTCGGCAACCAGGAGGTGTAAGTGCTTTATACCCTCGCTTCTAAACTCAGTCTGAATACCGCACGTCACACCAGCACTATCCACCGCACATGCCGAAATGGGAAACAAGTTGATCAATGTCGCATCTTCGGAAGCTCATCCACCATTGGGAAACACACTTCGGAAACTTGGGAGGGCATGGCATTGCCTCGCCGACCTCGACCAAGCGCAATCTATAAGCGAATGTGTAGTCATTGGAGATACATTCGGCTATCAAGGGATGAACGCACGTTCCGCTAAGGAGGCACTGCTTCAACGGGCGGGCGTTTTGGAGGAGTACCAGGCTGCTGTCAAGGCGACGATATCCAAGAGAAGAAATATAGAGAGGCTGAAAGCTAGCTCTAATATTAGACCTGAACGTGTGGATGAAGCCCTTGAAGAGATGGAAGAGGTAACGGTCTCTCCACACGTGAAATGCGGGTCGTTGAGATGCTCTTCTAGGCCAACAAATACGAGCAAGTACTCGCGCAACGTGCTGATGGCATCTCTCAGAACCTTCATCGCGCTTTGGCAACGCATACGAAAACAGTCACAGACGATATAACTGCTGCCTTGATTGAGCATGCGCGTTCCACCATACAATACGAGAAGCAGTTACTTAGGGAACTCGAACCCCTCAGGGGAGATATGAACAACGCCAACCAAAAAATTTCCCCGTCAAAACCTAATGGTTACCCGAAACCTTGCGTTATTCCACCATTGGAGGACGACGTCCAGCCGATAGCAAGGGCCAAAGTCACCGCGCCGCCCATTCCGCGGCCATCTAGCAGCTTCTCCGCCAGCACACCGCCGGCAACTCAAACTGTGTTCCGACCGCACAGTGCAGCTCCGCAGTCACCGAGTGCCGGCCCGTCTACATCAAGGAGCCCAACTGTTCCTTTCTCCGTGCCAAATTCCGGTCCACCACAAAGTGGTCGTTTTGGAGATGGGACTCAGTCCATGTTCGTGAAACCTACATCTACCGCCCTGGGGTCTTCAGCCACCGGACCTCCGTCTTCGCTCCCTCAGGGACCGCTTGGCGATACTGTACAGACGCCCACACCGGCTGCTCCTTCTAGCCATCCACTTTCTGGAACAGACCCACTTTCTGCCCCGTTGGTAGCGTCGGCGAGAGCACAACAACAAATCCTTGATCCTCTTGCACATTTAGCACCGACAAATATGTCACAATCAGTGCGTGTGCAACCCTCGCGGCCACGACTGGATGCGAGGGTTGCCGCGAGCAAATTGGCGAACATGTTCTAGGTTGCGTGTGCGGCGGCGTGCGGATGTTTTGTGACCTGTAGCGGACATCCGTTTTACGTGCTGATTTTTCCCCCCTTTCCTGTTGTAGAAACGGACTTGTTATTAAATCATGCTTGCCAGTCTTCGATTCGCCACTTTGGCTCGACAATGCACATTTAAATCCGGTTGTGAACGTTGCGCAAAGTTGTGCTTCAAGCATCTCCAGCATCATTCTGGTTCCTTCGGAACAAGAAAGAGGGAGCCACGAAGGACACGGTACTGCAGGGGAACATGTAGATCGACTTTCCCGTAAATTCACTGATGCAGCGGTATCTACAGCAGGGCCGTACATCTATGCCTAGGACTCATAGCAAGCTTTTCAGCACCTCGATCACTTTGTCACCAAGTTCAATGGTGGTAGCTTTGCCCCCCAAATCGGCCGTTCTCGTGCCATAACCACCAGCGGTCTCGTCATCGAGAACCTTGCGGACAGCAGTTTCTACGGCCTGAGCTTCCTTCTCAAGCCCGAGGGAGTACCGCAGTAGCATCGCAGCGCTGAGGATGGTTCCAACAGGGTTGGCAACTCCCTTTCCGGCAATGTCTGGCGCGGAGCCGTGGATCGGTTCGTAAATGCCCGATGTGGGCTTGAACGACGGATCCGAAGACGATGCTGGCGCTCCCGCAAGGGACGCAGAAGGCAACAAGCCGAGGGAACCAGGTATAACGCTAGTTTCATCCGAAAGACTGGAGGCGTGGATGATCAGGCGGGCGTGGATAATGGTACGAGGACACGCACATGTCGCCAAACATGTTTTCGGTAAGAATGACCCCGTTCAGTTTCTTGGGGTTGGCCACGATCAGCATGGCGGCAGCGTCGACCAGGTAATGATCGAGGGTTAGTTGGGGGTATTCGTTCTTCAACGTCTCGGTCACAACTTTCCTCCAAAGTCTCGAGCTGGCGAGGACGTTGGCTTTGTCAATTGAATGGATAGGGAGGGGTGGGTTTGCAGCCAACGCAATCTGTGCCGCGACGCGCGTGATCCTCTGTACCTCTGGAACGCTGTACACCATGGTGTCATATGCCGTGTCCCCGTCACCCTGTTCTTGGCGAGGGCCAAAGTAGAGACCGCCGATGAGTTCGCGAATGACAATCATGTCGGTTCCCCTGGCGATCTCTGGCTTCAATGGGGAGTAAGAGAGTAGGGAGTCGGATGCAAAGTTGGCAGGTCGGACGTTGGCATACAGGCCGAGTGCTTTGCGGATTCCAAGGAGGCCCTGTTCTGGGCGAACCTTGGCCTCTGGGCCCCACTTTGGACCGCCAACCGAACCTAGAGGATAGTGAGTTCCACGACAACGGCCGCATATTATGCTCACCCATGAGTATGGCATCTGCCTCTTGGCAAGCCTTGAGGGTCGAGGGGGGCAGAGGCTCGCCGTGCTTGTCGATGGCGCAGCCCCCAAAATCATAGGGTTCGAGGACGAGCTTCGTCGTGGACGAAGTCTCCGAGATGAGTTGTAACACCCGCGTGGCTTGCTCGACAACGCTGGGACCTTGAAGGACACGATCGTGAGCAAGAGCAAGCACGGTTTTTAGGAGATCCCACCGATCCCATCGCCAGGGAGAACGACGATGCGGTATCTAGATATCTGATGAGCGGGACGCGAGTGAAGGTAATTTGATGGGCTTACTGTTTGGGTGTCATTGATCGATGCGATGAGTGGAAATGGTCGTTTTAAGTAGAGAAGGGATTTCGCACGACTATGTGATTAGATTTGTTCGTCGACCGCCATGTCTCGACGGTGCAAAAATCTGGTCCTTGATTCTGGCCCGCTTCTGTCGTTGTCGCCGTTGCGGGGTTTGGCGGACACTTACCTCACCGTACCCCAGGTGTTGGACGAGCTCAAGGATAAACGTGCACGGGAACACTTTGAACAGCTCGCCCTCTCCACGGGCGTCCGACTCAGCATCCGGAATCCTCACCCTGGATCACTCACTCAAGGTGCTTGCTGGGTCTCGTGCTTTCCCTCGTCCTGCTCACCGGGCCGACAGTGATTCAATTTGCGAAAAAAACGGGTGACTACGCTGTCTTGTCCCACGCTGATATATGCGTTCTCGCCTTGACCCACACTCTGCAACTCGAAGAGAATGCGCTCCTGGAAAAGCGGGAGGGAGAAGTAGGCATACCCTCTCGACAGGTTTGGGAAAGGTGCTCACCACGGCTCATAGACCCCATCAGACGACACCGAAAACGCGGAATCACAATCCACCACAGAGATGGCCACCACTGATGATGATATTCTTGCAGCTCCAAATACGAAACCGATAAATTTATCCCCGTCACCATCTGTGGGCTCACACGATGTTGGCGCAGAGGATGTCGACAGTCTCAGCCGCGGGACAAAGGATCTATCGATAGAAAGCCGTCCAGAAAACCCACTTCCTGAGAACGAACCTCATGATGCGGAAACACGGTCTTCCGAACTTGGCGGTGATTCCACCGAAAAATCGATATCAAAAATGTCGCTTTACGACGATCCCTCAACCGATGATGACGATGGGTCGGGCGAGTGGATAACACCCGATAATGTTGCTTTCCACAAGTCTCGCGCTCTTGAGCTCCTCCCTTCGTCGGACGGTGACGTGAAGAAGCGGCGCCAGGTGGTTGATCAAGAGCCAATCCTGGCTGGATGCATGACCGCGGACTTTGCGATGCAGAACGTCCTTCTTCAAATGGGACTGACCCTGGTTGGCACGGAAGGAAAGCGAATACAAAAGGTGAAAACTTGGGTGCTCAGGTGTCATGCTTGTTTCAAGTGCGCACTCCTCTCCATCTTGGACACGCCGTTGATTCCCATTAGAATATGCAAGGACAACTCAAAGCAGTTTTGTCCTTCTTGCGGAAATTCGACGTTGCTGAGAGCGTCAGTAACGCTTTCCTCTCCAAGTGCTGCTGCAGATGCGCCTGTTATGGAGCTGCACCTCAAAAAGAATTTTCAATACAACTTGCGTGGAACGAAATACTCGATACCCGCACCTCGCCCAGGGTCTGCCAAGACAGGTCCAGGTGAAGGCCTGGTTCTTCGCGAAGATCAACTGGAATACATGCGAGCCAAAAAACGAGCAGACGGCAAAAGAGAACGCGATGAACAGCGCATGCTCAAGGGCCTCGTAGATAGAGGTGGGGAGGGCGGTGTTGCCGTGGGGAGCTGGTCAGATCCGGACTGGATACCTGGGATGCTTAGTGGCTCGACGAAAGGGAGATCAAGCGGCAAAGATGGCATGCCGCAGATTGGCTATGGTAGGAGGAATCCCAACGAAAGAAAACGCTAGTATACGGTGGAGTACTGGAATACAGAGAGATGGGTGTCTGTGGGTTCACTGCAATTCATGAACCCAAGCTACGGTTCATGAATCGTCTCTTCTGGAAGGCCATCCACCACTTGCTCGGCTTCCCGCTGCCATCTGCATACAATCGTTCCACTAGTCGAGCAGCTAGTTCCTGACGAACCTGTGTCAGGTAGGTGCGGAGATAATCTAGTCGAGTTGTGAGTCTGGGTTGGGCACGTAGATCGATGTCTCGCACCTGCGTCCGCCCGATTTCCTGGGCTGGCGTAGTGGGCGTTCAACGCGAAATTCGCATCGCCGGGAATTGGGAAGTTGTCCACAGAAAGAGTGTTCAGCATCTTGGATGCTTCGGTTTGCGTTGGAACAGTTTTGGCGGTACCGACCTTGGCCAGACAGTCGGACACGAAGAGGATGAGCACGATGAGCAGGCGATCCGCAGGCCCCTTGATCTCGAAGTTGCGGAAAAGTGAGTTTGCTCGAAAAAGATCCAACGTCTCGTCAAGGATATCAGCCTGCTCGGGATCAGCTGAAAGGGCGTCTCAGGTTGGAACTGGCAATGTAATCGTCGACGCGTACCAGTAGGTGCTGGTCCACGGATTTTGGTCTTGATAGGTAAGATGGACATGTTGCCCACTTGTCGGGCATCCTCGACCTCGTTCAAGGACGAATGATAAGCCTAACAAACGAACATTATCGTCTCCATTGCCAGGGTCGACGGTTGTACTGACCGGCATGGTTCGCACTGGATAAGATGGTGTTCACAGCCGCACGACGCTACTCCGACAGGGTCGCGGCTCTTCAACAAACATGTTCAACGATCAAGATGCCGAAGGGGAACAGGTCCATTTGCTGTCCCCCGAATGGAAGAAACCTTCGTCAGAAACCCTTACGAGTGCGTCGGGTTTGACAATTATTGGTGCTTTCGGAATAAAATATAAACGACGTTGCAGAGCTGATCAACCGCTTGCGCGCGTTAACGCTGAAACTTCTCCCTCTTGAGGTCGACGTGAAGATCATCAGTGACCCTACGAACAGAATCATCACACCTCGCGTAATGTCGTCCTATATCAAAGCTGCTGGCGATCTCGTGGATGCGGTGCGCATGTCTCCAGTTCCCAGCACCCAGAAAACGTTTCATACCTATTTAGCTCCCGTACTGCCTCCTCCGAGCACATTCAGAGTTCCTCCGGGAAGCGCGACACCGCCCTGTCGACCACGATGAAAATCTCGGTCGTGGTATGTATTCTAATCAGGACATTTGGGACAGGCTTGCCAAGGACTATTCTAGCTGTCGCTTGCGAGGTGCTTGCCCGTAGAATCGTGCACCAGATGCCGCGGGACAGAATCATCCGAACGATCACCAACCGATACAGTTATAGGGAAGGTGACGGCGACGTTAGTGAAGCTTCCAGCGCCATTGAGGTTGCCGTTGACAATCACTGGTGCGTCTTCCATTTTTGATTTTCCAGATTGTTGCTCATTTCTACTTCCAGCATAATCTTTCTGTCTTCCTGCGAGGTTCAAGACGGTAAGTTAGTATCTCAAGCGATGGTGAGGCATAATAAGATGTCCAATAGTCGTGACCTCGCTCTGGAATGGTGTTCTTGTTCAGTCTATTGACGAAAACGATGACATTCAATGTAAGCTGGCCCTTCTGATACGCTTTCTTCTTTTGACGCCTCACTAGACGTATCGTACCGCAAATCTCAGCATGCAGGCCTTTGCTGTAACATCGACCCTTCTCGCATGTCAGTCCCTCGGTAAGTGGCTTTTTACGGTTTTTTCTTAAAAATCCAACCCCCAGCGGACGTGTAGCTACCAGAACATCTTTCGAATCGCCGTCTGGCTCATTTTCTTGGGCGTTTATTCACAAGCTGGTGAGGAAATAGTGAAATGATACGTATAACGCTAATGTTCCAGTTGCACAGTCAAAGAACCGATCAAACGATTAAGTCCGGTTCAAGCCTCACTCGATCCTTGGGAGTGTGCACTTTATATCATGGCGCTTGCCTTCTGTCTTGAAGGTGACTCTGAGTGCTTGCAGTGACCCAATAACTGATCTTTATCACGACCAAGATTTACGCAGAGTATGTTCTGTACTACACATCTATGGCCGTCATTGACCCCGATAAAGTGGCACAAACTCATCCACTACGTATCCTGGCGATCATTCGGCTTCTGGGATGTCGTCGAACTCATCACTAATACCTTGCTTCTATCGGCATTCGTCCTTCGTGTCGCAGGCGGAGCATCCGAAAGCCGGACCGGAGATCTTATGCTGAAGAGTTTCCAGGTTCTAAGCTTCGTCGCGCCTTTCATCTGGTAAGGCTTATTTGCACTCTTCTGAACACTTTGAGACGACCTCATCGTTATCCAGGATGAGTGAGATTGTGTTTTCGTGTTTCGCAAACTTTTGACTAAGGAGTGCGCAGAACTGGTGACGGTCTTTGACGGCTACCAGTAAGGATTGGAAGGTTCACTTTGACTTGTTCTCATCTTCTCACACACTATAGGTATATCGGTACTATGCAAATATGTGTCTCACGAATGCTGCAAGAGTCTAGCATTTTCTTTGCGGTGCGGACAAACCTAATAATTGCGAGGATGGAACCTAAATATTGAAGTGCTTGTAGCTACTATGTCTCTTGGGTGCCGGGTTCGTGCAAGCTATGTACGCCTTGGACGCTGCGGATGGTGCGGTCGAGGATATTTCCACCGTAAGTCGTGATTTGGTCGGAAAATAATGAATCATCATCCGAGATTCTGTAGGTTGTCAATATTCTGTTGCAAGGCCTCCTTCAGTAAATCCCTCTATTTGTGCTTGCGTACTTGCTTTCCTTAATTCCCTTGGGCTAGATCCCCGGACTATGGGAAATTCACTGGCAGGTCAGCTCGTTATTAATGGGAAATGATTTTAACCTGAAGCTACTTCTTGCCAAGTCCTGCGGGGTTGGCGTTATATTACCTGTGAGCGGCGAGCCTATCAAGCACTTTCCCCTTCACTCATCAGGTTGTATAAAGTTGGAACCTTTCCACAGTAGTGATTCTGCTAAACATCTTGATCTCTCTATTCGCCTCCGCCTATTCTGAGGTATGTGTTGCCGCCCACTATCGAATCTTATTCTCGGAGCCCGGCTGTGCCATAGGTCGTGGGCGATGCTGCAGCCGAAAACATGGCATTTTTTGCATGGAAAACAGTTGCAACGATCCGAGCCCCTGATTCGTATGTTTATCCTGCGCCGTTTAACCTTGTCGAAACCTTCTTTATCGCGCCTTTGGAGTAAGGTCGAACTGAATCTTGATTGCAACGCACTAAAGAACTCATAGATTGTGTGGACTGCCGGGAAAACGTTATGCCAAGGTACGGATATGATCGTGCCTATACTTTTCATAGCCAACCCTATCTCCGATAGCTGAATCGGCTTGTCATGACTATAATCTTCTTCGTTCCGCTTTCTGCTATTGCTTTCTTCGAAGCCTCATCTACGCAGAGATCATGGGTGAGGAACTGGCTCAACGGAGAAGATGAAGTCAATCTTGAAAATCCTACAATTATCAACCCCGTCGTTGAAGGGCCTGATGCAGAACACGTGCAGATCAGCAAAGTTCCCTTTAATGAATTGGTTAGCATGTTCCCGAATACAACACAGGTGTGCCCTCCACAGTTTCGTATTCTAGTGCCACTCGTTCAATTTCACACACTAGTCAACCGAGGCAACGGTCTTGAAGGAGCTGTCAGATGTCAAGCAGAGTCTCCGCGTCTTATCGGAGCGGATCCATCAACTCCGGATGTCGACCTCTGACGCCTAGTCGTAATTATCTCCGAGGTGCCTAATCTAGTTTCTGGGTTTCATTTTGTCTGTGAAATAACGCCAATAAAGTATGGAGGACACGATCCGTTTTTCTGGCTAGGTAGATGAGGACAACCTGTTGGTTTATGCATGGTCAATATGATCCTCATTGACAGCCTCAGGCTGGCCCCTAATCTGGGTGAATACATTCATAGCTTTCACAAAGTAGGGTCTAATTTCGTTTATCTCCATTGAACATAGGTTTGGCAACTAAGAAATCCAGATCTCAGCATTTCACGTTGTTTCGGCAAGTGAAAAAAAAGCGTACACTAAGCTCGCTGTGATCGATTTGACTCAGACCGTCGCGACTCTTTGATTGGCGTGCTTCGCGTAAGTCTTTCAGTAGAGATCTGACTTTCTCTGCGCTCTGGACATCGTCGGATGCCCTAGGGTAACATGAAGGTGTAAACGACAGATACCACGCAAATTCTTACACATCTAAAATGACCTTGGCGATCTCTGCGAAGCGAAATGGCAGACGACTGAACACTGATTCACTCGTTTCTTCCGATAATCGGTCTTGTAGGAACTCTGAGATACGAGTCAAGTCAGACGGAAAAGGGAGAAACATTGTATGCATACCAACAGAAAGCCACTCAGGCGGTACAATATGGCACTTCTTCTTTAGCTTGAGGTTCATAGCCATCCAGAGCGGTATTCGGCACTTGTTTGGCGGCCGCAATGGCCCGTATGCACCCTGGACATCGTGTATCAGGACGGGCTACGAGGAAACAGCCGTTCGTTCAACCGAGATGAAAGCTGTTTTCTCCATCGAGATCAGCGGGACTATCTCAATCAATTGCTCCGATGCGATCAGTTCCAGTTCAAGAGGGGTGACAGACACCCGCAGCGGTTGTGGAAGAGCCATACTACTTGGACGGAAATGATCTGGCCAGACTCTCCTACCTACACTCACGTGACCAGGCGCGTCGTGTTGAACACGCGATATGAGTGAGATCCTTTCCTCACAATATCTTTGACTTGAACGATACCCATCGGACACGCTGGTTATACCTCACGACGGCACAATTTCGATATCGCACCGCTCTTTTCACAGATACACCGCGACTACACAAAGAAAATGCTCCGGACAAGGACGAAACAAGTCAACTCATACGGTCGGCGAGGTTCTCGGATCGTCAATGTCACGTCAGATCGACGAGACCGAGAACCAGAAGACTCATCTGAAGCAGCTTCGGATGCGGACATCCCTCCTCTCCCTCGCGTCCTCAGGAGGGAAAACGCCATCATTATTTCGCCTGCGAAACCTCGGTTGCTTCGCAGAGTTGGCGGTTTAAGCCACTCCCCGAGGGGTTCCCCGTTGGCTCAAAGCAGAGCCATGAAACCAAAGCCAAAGAGGGACGCTGCCACGAAGCAAACGCAGTGCAAGCTACTGTCGAGCACCCACATTCGTCAGCCCCTTACTCCCCTCCGCCCCAACGGCACCTCCGCAAACGAGCAGCCGTCTTCTGGGATCAAGAGTAACTCTATCACCAAGCCTATGCATATCAGCCTGAAGCCACATTCGCCGGTTATCGCGGTTGACATCATTGTCTTTGACGAGGACGGAAACAAATTGACACAGGAACGTCGTCTCTCACGCACAGAAATCCAGACAAACCAGGCGCGCACTGCCACCGGAAAGAGAAACAAAAAATCCAAAACGTTACTGCCCAGGTCACTACCTACCGCCATCAGTGATGACAGCGATCTGGAGGTGGTTTCGCCGAAGCCAGGCGCCAAGCGATCGAACCGAAGACCGAGGCTCGTCGTCAATCCATCTGATGAATCCGAAGCGGATGATAGAGACACTCTACGCAAGAAATACCCTGTGCCCCTTCCCGAATCACATACAAGATCAAAGGCGCCGCGCGTAGAGGTGGTGATCCCACCTGCACTGTCCCGAAAATCCAAGACTCCCAAGAGGCCGCCGACTTCACCGCCACTTGTTCTGACCCCTCCAAAGGCACTTGCGCTACCAAACCCCGCTTTTCGACCTGGTTCATTTGCCATCTCATCTCATCTCGCCCCACCTATTCTTGCCGCAAAATCAAGACAACTCACCCCAATCCGTGGTAGTTCGAATCGGTCATTATTTCGTCGTCCACCTTCTACACCTTCAACTCCTACGGATTCTGACCTTTCGCTGGACCTTTCCCATCTAGACATTTCCGATACCACAGAAATCGATGCTGCAACATCCACACAGCCAGAATGTCTCTTGCCTCTGTTGAACGAATGCGCGCAAACTTCTCCGTACGAGTTCTCCGCATTCATAGAGTCATTCCCATTCGATCCTGTCGTCCAAACTTCTACAGAAGACAAAGGCGCCAGGTTTTACAAGATTGGAGAAGCATCCTACTCGGAGGTATTTGGTATCGGTGACGTGGTGCTCAAAATCATTCCAGTTCGGTTTGAAGAGGAGTCGACGCATCCAGGAACAGCTGAGATACCAGCACCTAGTGATGCCAAGGACGTGTTGAAAGAGATAATCGTAACGCGGGAAATCGGAGAGATTTGCGACAACTTCGTCAAACTTCTGAAAACATATGTAGTGAGGGGAAGATATCCATCATTACTCTTAGGCCTATGGGATGAATACAACGAGAGGAAGGGGTCCGAAAGTATACGACCGGGTAAGCTCCAGAAGCTTACTGATTCTCAAATCGTTGAGTATTCGGAAATGCAGACTCATTCGGGTTGTCGCAAATCTACGCCATTATCATATTACCAAACGGGGGGCCAGACCTGGAATCGTTCGCATTCAAGAACGTTTCAAAATATGGTTGGCATCAAGCTTGCGGAATATTTTGGCAAGTCGCAAAGGCCCTCGAACAGGCTGAACGCCTGGTGCATTTTGAGGTGCGTACTAAGCAGCTGATTCTGAGACTAACTTCAGGTCTAGCTGACGGATTTATGACAGCATCGTGATCTGCATTGGGGTCAAATACTCGTGAAGAGTATCCCTGTAAAGAATTCGGCGAGTAAACGCCCTGCGTCACGGATGGCTATGGACGACACACGCTTTGGTGTCAAGGTCACGATCATCGACTTGGGTTTGTCCAGAATGAATGCTGTGGATGTTCAAGGTTCCAACATATACTGGACACCCTTTGATAGCGAGATATTTGAAGGGGAGGGTGAGCTAGTGCCGTATTTCGATTACGAGTGCAGTCGCCAACCTTGACATGCAGGTGACTACCAATATGATATTTACAGGATGATGAGGGACCTCACTGGCGGTGCGTGGAAGTCTTACCATCCTTTGACGAACGTAATGGCAAGTGCTGGTCTATTTAAGCTCCCCCTCTCCAACTGACCTATTTCTGATCATAGTGGTTGCATTATCTGGTCACCAAGCTGTTACATGAAAAGCGTCTGAAGCGTCCCGGTGGCAAGAGAGTGAGCGGGGTAGAGTCTCAGGCGGTGTCATCTACAGGGTACAATGAACGGCAGTGTTACGATTGCCTCGTAGACATGGAGACGCTGTTGGGCAACTGCATTGCTTCAGCGGCGAAGGGACGGAAAACCCGAAAAACGGCTGCACCACCGAGTGGACCCAAATCTGCAAGGGACGTGATTGCTTATGGGGCGAGACAGGGTTGGGTCCTATGACAAGCCTTTTTTGTAACTCGGAGCGTTAAATTCCATGTAACGTCCCTATTTGGGATGGATAGCGCGAAGATATCCGGTCGGAGTCGCTCGTCAACGTTGAACGGCAGCAAGTACATAATAATGCTCGGCGCCATTTCTTTATCTCCCTGACTCGCTTTTGTACCCCCGTGGTTAGAACATGTCTGAGAAGTCCACGCAGTTCAATGCACAAGACGTCCTCCGTCTCGATCAATATCTGGAGCCATTCCTTCCGGTCATCGAGCGCCGCCACAAGCGATTCCGACAGTGGAAAGATGCCATTTTCGAGCACGAAGGAGGCTATGACAAGTTCACGAAGGGCTATGAGGTGATGGGTTTTATGGTTAAAGAGGATGGTACCATAGTGTACCGAGAATGGGCGCCCAACGCTCAGGAGGCCAACTTGATCGGGGATTTCAGTTTGTCCAAATTCCCTACTAACCCTCGCGTCATCGCATTTAAACATTTACAGATGAATGGAACAGGCTGTCGCACCCAATGTCGAAAAACCAGTATGGAGTTTGGGAGATCACGTTACCTCCCGATGCCTCGGGCGAGCCCGCCATACCACACGATTCCAAACTGAAGGTCAGCTCGGTATTGAGCTCAGGCCTCAGCATTCACAAACAAGCTGTCGAGCTAGATATCCATGATCCTGCCCGCTGGTTCCCGGATCGAAAGGTTGCCCGCATGGATACACCGGGTTACTCAAGACTTGACGTACTCTCCGGCGTACGAGTCTCGGTTTTGGAATCCGCCTGCAGTGGAGCGCTATGAATTCAAACATCCTCGTCCTTCGCAGCCACGGTCTGTCAAGATATATGAAGCCCATGTTGGTATTTCGACATCAGAACACCGGGTCGGGACATACAAGGAATTTACGAAGGATGTCCTCCCTCGGATCCAGAAGCTTGGGTACAACACCATTCAGTTGATGGCGGTTATGGAACACCCCTATTATGCATGTAGGTTTATATCTCTATCTCCTCGGGACATCGATCAAGCTTCGATTCCCAAGCCTTTGGATATCAGGTTACTAGCTTCTTTGCCGCCAGTTCTCGATATGGCACACCTGAAGAGCTTCGGGAACTCGTCGATACTGCACACGGCATGGGCATTGTCGTCTTCCTTGATGTTGTGCACTCCCATGCATCAAAGAATGTTTTGGATGGTTTGAATGCGTTCGACGGTAGTGACCACCTTTACTTCCATGAGGGAAGTAAGGGGCGGCACGAGCTCTGGGACAGCAGGTTATTCAACTATGGTTCGCATGAAGTTTTGAGGTTTTTGCTTAGCAACCTACGGTTCTACATGGAGGAGTACCAATTCGACGGATTCCGCTTCGACGGGGTCACCAGCATGATGTATTCACACCACGGTATCGGGACCGGATTCTCTGGTGGGTACCACGAGTATTTTGGGTCTGGTGCAGACGATGAGGGCATCGTTTACCTGATGTTGGTGAGTGCATCCACATGGAATCCATTAATTTATTGACGGAATGCAAGGCGAACGACGTTTTGCATACCCTCTATCCGTCTGTTATCACCATTGCAGAGGACGTGTCTGGCATGCCGTTGCTCTCTATTCCCGTCAGCCAAGGTGGTATTGGGTTTGACTATCGCCTCTCGATGGCCGTCCCCGACATGTGGATCAAACTCCTCAAACACAAGTCCGATGATGACTGGGACATGAGCAACGTCGTCCACACTCTGACGAATCGCAGACACGGAGAAAAGAGCGTAGCATATGCAGAGAGTCACGATCAAGCTCTGGTTGGCGACAAGACCCTGGCGTTTTGGTTGATGGATAAAGAGATGTGTAAGTTTACAATATTTGACGATGAATCGGATAGATATTGAACTTGTGATTCTAGACACCAACATGTCGAATTTAACTCCTATGACCCCTGTCGTCGCCCGTGGACTCGCCTTGCACAAGATGATACGGTAAGCTGAGTCCAGACGCGCCAATGGTCAGTAATTCAAAACTAGTTTAGATTACTAGTTCATTCCCTCGGCGGTGAGGGCTATCTGAACTTTGAGGGAAATGAGTTTGGACACCCGGAGGTAGGCATACCGAATGCGTCAAGCCCGCGTTTCTCACACCTGCATGGCCATTCAGTGGCTCGACTTTCCCCGCGAGGGAAACAATGATTCGTTCCAATACGCGCGTCGACAATGGAATCTGGCGGATGATCCTCTATTGCGTTACCAGTATCTGAATAGCTTCGATACTGCGATGAATCACCTGGAAAGCAGGTACAATTGGCTTGCTTCCCCACAGGTATGCATAAACCAGGATGGATCTGTTCGGCTGACACATCGCGCGAAAGGCTTATGTTTCCCTGAAGCACGAAGGCGACAAGATGATCGTCTACGAGCGTGCTGGTCTTTTGTTCATCTTCAACTTTCATCCCCAGAAATCATTTACAGATTACCGTGTCGGCGTCGATGTCGCAGGAGAATATACAGTCGTCCTAAGTAGCGATGAGAAGGAGTATGGAGGATTCGAAAATGTGTCCTCGGGAGGCAGATATTTGACAACACCCCTGGAGTGGAACACAAGGAACAATTGGATAAAAGTAAGAAGCTAGGTTGATCGTCCAGATTTAGATCCCTCTGACCCGGAAACGCTGCAGGCCTACGTACCCTCCAGGACGTGTTTAGTGCTGGCCAAAGTCTGAGAAAGGAATACAGTGTAGATCGTTTCATTGTGTCGTAACTTTTTGATCCTACATTTGTACACGAGCACTGAACACGTGATCGCATCGTCGAAACATATATAATTGGCACGGACCGTAGCGTTCCCGACTTCCCGCAGTCCTTCTCAGGACGATAACAACTGCCATGGCAGAAAAACGGGTTGCTGCCCGCGACATCGAGTCTGCCCTGGTCACAAACACAGACCCCGTACCACAACGACGTTATGGCACTCAGAAAGGGTGGGCGCGTTTGCCTATCCTGTTCCTTGTGTTGTTTTTCCTCTGCGCCAAGTGGTATTCCCTTTCACCAACGCGTGCTCAACATGGCGAATATGATTCCCTTATGAGAGAGTACATGAAGCACGGTGACGTGAGGCCCAATGGGCCTTTGAGGGGTCGAAAGGCAGAGGAACTCTTCTTGTGAGCTCAGTCATTCATTGTTTCATTCTCACCAATGTTCCCGGCAGAACCGTCCCAGACGAGCAGAGTGCCCTTGCTGCCTCCCGTCGGTACACCTCTAGGCCCCACGTAGCCGGTACTCCCGGGGACCTAGAAACCGCAAAGGACTTTCTAGCTCACCTACAACAGGAACTAGGTGTTGATCATACCTCCGAATTGCCTATCTATCCTGCTGGCTCGGACCAGGCTCTCACGGCTACTCTAAATATATCTACATACGTGGAACCCAAAGCTTGGATAACCACCTACTACCCTGTGCTGAACATGCCTCTCAACCACAGTCTAGAGATCCTCGGAGAGGATGGAGTTCCTATCTGGACTGCTGAATTAGAGGAAGTTTCCGATGAGACGGACCCAGATGCTGCCGAGTATGCCACGGCAGTACCCACTTGGCATGGTATCAGTCGTGGCGGCGAAGCTCAAGGGAAACTCATATATGTAAATTATGGACGGAAAGGGGACTACGATGCCCTGGTCGAGGCAGGCACGTCGCTCTCCTTCTCCAGCCGCGGTTTTAGCTCATGATGTGGCTCAAGGGACTAACTTCAACGGAAAGATTGTTATCGCTCGTTACGGCGGTAACTTCCGTGGGCTGAAGGTATGGTAAGACTGTTCCGGCCATGGGTGTGACTTATCACAGGGTGTCTAGGTGAAGAGGGCCCAGGAACTCGGCGCTGCCGCCGTTTTGATTTACTCGGACCCAAGGGATGATGGTACCGTTACGACCGAGAATGGATATCTGCCGTGAGTTATCTATCATCTCGCGTAGTGGGACATCGAGTGTTTAAAGCATTCAAGTTACCCTCACGGACCTGCACGTAACCCTACGTCTGTACAAAGGGGTTCGGTCCAGTTCTTGTCGCTTTACCCCGGAGATCCTTCAACTCCAGGCTACCCTGCGTACGAGAATAGCACGCGACTTGAGGGTGGCAGCAAGCCCACAATCCCTAGTTTACCCATCTCGTGGATGAATGCCAAAGTCTTGTTGGATCAAATTGCGGATGGCAAGGAAGGTCCAACTGTGCGATTGGTCAATAATGGTATGGATTTCCCGATATAAAGCAAGCAATTGATCTAATCAAGGGGTTAATATCAGTTGAAGAGAAAATCACACCTATCTGGAACACCTTTGGCGTTATACCTGGTCACATCAAGGATGAAGTTGTCGTGCTCGGTAACCATCGTGATGGTACGCGTCACACACTCAAATGTAACGTGCACTAACATGCATATATAGCCTGGGTACGACCGCACTGCTTGAGCGAGAGATAATGATCATAACCCTTTTCAGGTTCTTGGGGCTTCGGATCCTTCTTCGGGCACTGTCTCGGTTCACGAGGCTATCCGCGGGTTTGGCACGCTGCTGGATAATGGCTGGAAACCCTTGCGGACAATCCTTATTGCTAGTTGGGACGGAGAGGAGGTAAGGGAGTTCTCGCTGTATTGTTTTTCGCTCAACTCTACTCCAAGTATGGATTGGTGGGTAGTACTGAATGGGGCGAGGACTTTGCGGATTGGATCAGAGACCACGTTGTCGCTTACATCAACCTTGGTATGTCTCTATTCTTCGGTGACTAGATGATGAGTCTTACCTCCCTGCCCAGATACTTCCGTGTCCGGATCTCATCTGAAGGCATCTGCATCGCCACTTCTCTCGCACCTTTTGCGTCATACCGCCGAACAAATTCCTCATCCCACTTCTGCGGGGCGGTCTCTTTGGGATGCACGCCTGGATAAAGGAGAACTCTTTGGGGAGAACCTTGACGCCGAAGCGGCCACTGTATACGATGAAATGGAGTCGGCTGCCGACAATAACGGCATAAATCCCCTTGGGTCTGGCAGTGACTACACCATCTTTTTGCAGTATATCGGAGTGAGGAGTGTCCTAGAAACCGCAGTATTTGATCTGATATCCATCCAGGTGGCTAGTTCCGAAGCAGGGTTCTCCTCCACTCTGCATGATCCCGTGTACCATTATCACTCGATCTTTGACTCACAACACTGGCAAGAGGTCTACGGTGACCCCAGCTTCTCTCGACATGTATGTTTCCCGATCACCGCTAGACTTGCAGAATGTGACCTTCTTTCCAGGTTGCAATTGCTAAGCATATTGGCCTCCAAGTTCTCCGCCTCTCCGGTGACATCATCTTACCTCTCAACACTACCCATTATTCTCTGGAGCTACAATCATACCTCGAAAAGTACGTGTGTACACAACCACCTGGGGCAATATCATCAACCATTGCTCCTGTAGGGTGGAACAACTTGCTCTGACCTCATCGCTTGAGGTCGACTTTACATCTCTGCACCAGTCGATTCGGGCTCTTCAAGTTGCTAGTGTGCGGCTTGACACGGAAAAAACCGAAGCTGAAGCTGAACTCAGGACAATTCTCCGGAAACTGAAGAAAAAACGAGCACTGCGACGCAAACTGTATCACATGTTAAGGAAAGGCATCTGCAACCTCGCAAAATTCACGGGGAGGAATTGCAACGTATCCGAAGAAAGGGAACCCACAGACTTCATGTTCGCCCTCAATTAAACTTGAGACTTGCATGCCCGTTAACCATTCTGCAGGCTTCCAAAGAGGCGACTGCTGAAGGCAATTGAACGTGCACAGGCCGTCAATCACAAGCTTATCGCATTCGAACGAGGCTTCATCTCGAAAGAAGGCATCAAGGATCGTGAGTGGTACAAGCATCTAGGGGTAGCCCCGGGGAAGTGGCTCGGTGAGCTCCAAAGCAAACAATTGAATGTACAATGCCAGGCTTATTGATGTGGTTTATTCTATCAGGCTACGGCGCGACAACATTGCCTGGGGTGACTGAAGCCATAACCATCGATAGGGATGTGCTTGCAGCTGGGCGTGAAGTTGAAAGATTAAAGAATCACATCGACAATTTGGTCGAGATGATCTCAGTGTGATAAAATCATCATTGGTAGCCTATAAGTATCCATGATTCAAGCCTGAGCTTCAGACTCGATATGTATTATCCTCTATTTCGAGTGCAGCTTGCAATTTCCGGTCCCCTGCGAAGTCCCAATACAGCTCGACTTGTGTCAAAACACTAAACAATTCCACAGTAAAGCATTGCAGATCACCCGACCAACCAAGTTCCAACATATATTTCAGCATGCCGGCTGCTGAAACCAATGCGACAACATGGACGAGTGTGAAGGCATCTCTGTCGATATTCGCCATCAGTGTTGGCGTATCACTCTTTACAGCAGCATACGAAAACGCCGTCAACCCTCTCTTTGGCAGCGCTGCGACCGCCAAGTACATAAACTATGTCGTGCACGGGAGCACCATTACGGGGATCATTCTCCCGAAGTTGCCGCACTCTATGCTTCTACCGTCCCTCGTAATGCTTGTCCAGATTGCGCCACACACTTCCTACTGGGTCGGTGCCTTTGCTGCAAGGAATGGAGGTCCAGTACTTGGACCACTCCTGACCCATGCAACAGTCCTCGCCCCAGTGATTTATCTTGCAGTGTCGCTGGCCACAAGCATCGACGTGAGTCCTTGGTCGTGCCACAGGCGGACTACTACACTACGTTTTTCTTGAATCCAGTATGTACTTGCTGCTATGGCCTTGGCAGCGAATGCTCTACAGCTGCGTCCGCTCATTCTACTTGTTGCTCGCCACTTGTCTTTTGACACTCGCAAGGATGCCGTGGTGGGTGCTCTCGTTGACCCCCACTTTGCTGGCCTGCGAGCGAGCTGAACCACTCGACAGTTCCTTATACTGGGAAGTTTAACAACACTCGCCCGGACATTGGAAAAGTTCAGCGTTTCCGACCTATCTGGCATGGCCTCCGTATCGAATGTCATTGGTATGACGAGGAAATTCTGGGCTATGTTAATCCCTGCCACCTTCTTTCTCTTTCCGGTCTTCCGTTCTCCGACCCTTGCGGGCTCTGGTATATTCCCGTATCAAATCCGGGACTATCCGCTTCGTATTCTCTCCTCGAAAGACTCCATAACTGGAGTTGTTGTGGTTGGGGAGCTATTACCTCTGAAGGCAGAGGTCGATGATCCAATGACCGTCCATTCATTTCGATACCTTCGCGCGTCACATTCGCTCTTGGGGGGTGTTTGGATTGGAACGAGTGTTGCTTTTATGAATAACGTCACCTATAGGACAGACCAGGCTGGAACACCACTTGGTGATTCCATCTACAGCACATTTGTTTTGCAAGAAGCAGTGCGACTCGTAAATAATGATATGCAAGACGATGTTGGTAAACGGGAGAATGCTCTCATCATGTGAGTAGCCGAACATGTCCTTCGCCCTCTCATATATTTATTCGTCGTGGTTTCCAGAGGACTCGGTGCTGGTATTTCGGCTGACGCCTTTGCTCGACATGGAATCCCCACTACGATCGTGGAGATCGATCCTGCGGTGTACGACGCAGCAAGAATGTACTTCGGCCTTGAATATCCCGGCGATGACCGTGTTTTCTTGGAGGACGCGCGTAACTGGGTATACCAGAGACGTGCCGCTATGCAATCCGACAGTAAAAATAAATATACGACTTTTGATTTTGTCGTTCACGACTGCTTTTCCGGAGGAGGAGTACCACAACATTTGTTCTCGATGGAGTTTTGGAACGATTTGAAGTGGCTCATCAAGCCAGATGGGGTGGTTGCAGTGGTGAGACAAACCTGAGGCACCTCGCATCCGCCTTGAAATGACCTGTTTGAACAGAACTTTGTGGGCAAGTTTGGTTCTCAATCGACTCGAGCTGTGGTCACCACGCTGCTGAGGGTGTTCACGCAATGTCGCGTCTTTCATGACTTGCCAACCCCAATTCCGGAAGACCAGTTCTACTCTGATTTTCTCAACATGGTAAACCATGTATCCAATCTTTTGACGAGTGCTTACGACTGTGTCAGGTCTTCATTTGTTCACTATCCTCTCACCCCTTAACATTCCGTCCGGCCGTAGATGGAGACTACCTTCACTCTTACCTTCGCCGTCACGTACTGTCTGACCTGGAACAACGGGAGGTTTCAATATCCCAGCTCAAAGGGACCGACATATGGTCGATGGATACCGAGGAAAAGTTCGTGCTAACCGACATGAATAACCCATTGAATGCCTGGCAGAGCGAGGAAGCACTGGAACATTGGAAGCGTAAGTTTACACTTGCTGCGCATTCACGTGAGCTCATGTTTAAGCAGTCATGAGGAAAATATTGCCAGACGTCTTCTGGGAAGCTTATTGAGCTGTGCTGACTTACCAAGCCCTACTCTCTATAATCTTGCGGTTAGCATATTGTAAGCCCATGCATCGACCAAAGCGCCCACGCTATAGCATTTCCCGGTATTTCGACTTTGAATTATACTTAGGTTCGGCAAAAAGTTTCGTGGTCAACTGTCTCTCTTTAGCTACCTTTATTGACATAACCTGATGAAATCAAAGAGAGATGGTCGGAAACATGTGACAGGTCTGCATATGTAGATCTGGCCCCTGCTCGCCCGGCGGCTATGAATACTGGGCGTACACCACTTTGGCCCCGATACGGTGATTGACAGATTGGGGTAGTGACTACGCGCACACCTTCCTCCTGCTATGGCTAGTTCGTATCGTTCGTTTACTTTCCTCAGATGTTTTCCTGTGAAGTCATCGCCAAGGCAAGGGTATAGTACTCTTGCCGAGGTCCGTCTCTATAATATTGTCTCAGACGAATCTCACTCTCCACCCAGGACGTGCGTTCCGACACCACATTCCGTATTCCAACTATCGACTTCTCTTCATTCCGTCTTACCGCATCCCTTTCCGAAAAACGTCGCATTTCTGACGACATCGTGAATGGCTTCAAAGAGGTGGGCTTTGTGTACTTGAGCGGTCATGGCATACCCGACAACGTGATCGACAACGTATACAAGCAGGTGAGACCGCTGCACCCTGTCGGCGTACGATTCCAACATCGCGCTCTGTAGAGTTCAGCTTTTTTCCGACTACCCCAGGAAACCAAGGTAAGAACCCCGAGTTAATTCCTGCAGGGTACCGCTGAAAGGCGGATGCAGGACAAAGTCGCTTGGGATGACCCTCGTGCCAACCGGGGCTATGTCAAAGTAGGCCGGGAACGCGTGACACAGTCCACCGACGCCGGCGAGATAGCCGCTCTGCGCGCCAAGGCACCAGATACGAAAGAAACAATGGAAGTCGGCCGTGACTGGGATCCCACCTGGAAGAACAAGTGGCCAAGGGAAGCTGACTCTCCGGGGTTCAAGCAAACTATGCTTCAATTCTTCCAGGCAGGTCATCGCTGGTTTCTGTGCGTGGGCTGTGATTTACGACTTTGAAAGACGTGCCATGAGTTGCACCTGGCTGTGATGCGTTCTATTGCGTTGGGACTGGATCTTGATGAGTTCTTTTTCGACCAAAAGGTTGACCAACAGTATCACAACTTGAGGCTTCTTTCATACCCTTCCATTCGTACCAAGTTACTTTCACAAGAGGGCCAAGCAAGGACGGGCGCACATTCAGGCATGCTCATGACCCGTTCACGTTCTGGATTTACCTCATGTTTGTAGATTACGGGACAATCACCCTGTTGTTCCAGGATTCTGTGCGTAAACATGGGTGGCTTCGCGCTTTTTGATTACTATTGACTCGTTCGTCTGCTAGGTCGGTGGGCTGGAAGTTCAAAACCCACATACTCAACACTTTCAGCCTGCGCATCCCGTTGTATGTCTTAATTCTGACGCATAATTTCGAGCGACGCACAGACGACATCATTTAGCCGGGAACTATCGTTGTCAACACAGGAGATTTGCTGGCACGTTGGAGCAACGACTTGCTCCGCTCCACGCTTCACCGGGTGGTGGCGCCGCCGACACAGAAGACCGACGACGCAGAAAGCATGACTCCTGCCCGTCAATCGATCGCTTACTTTTGCAGCCCTAACTCCAACGTGGTGATTGAGCCTCTACCAACTTGTGTTAGCCCAATGAACCCGAGCAAATACACATCTGTGACAGCCGAAGAATACATTATCGGCCGTCTGGCTGATACTTATAGCTGATACTGCCATCTCGCTACCTGGGATACCGATTGAGATCTAGTGAACTGGTTGATCGATGGTATGTCTCATGGAGATACCTGGGAGTTTCTTGGTATCTTACAAGGTAGATTCTACACTGAGCATCAGATTTCGAGGCGTAGTATATTGCTCACCATTTCAATTATGATGTATCTGCCATTCTGGTAAATCTCACCTGATTTACTCGCTGTTCGCACCGGCTCAGCACGATAAGTGACTAGTCTAGATCGTATGTAATTATTTTTGACACGAACATACACGTCGTTCTTCCCTTCTATCACGAGAAACAGACCCGGCTGTGTTATGACAAGCTTGCATCGTTCGTTCACGCTCATCGGACGTTTGACTGTGCGGTCTTTGCCAAGGCAAGGGTATAGTACTCTTGCGGAGGTCCGTCTCCGCAACACACTCTCAGACGAATCTCACTCCCCACACCTAGGACGTGCGTTCCGACACCACATTCCGTATTCCAACTATCGACTTCTCTGCATTCCGTCCGACCGCCTCGCTGTCGGAGAAGCGTCGCATTTCTGACGATGTCGTGAATGGCTTCAAAGAGGTTGGTTTCGTGTACTTGAGCGGTCACGGCATACCTGAAGGTATGATCGACAACGTGTATAAGAAGGTGAGAGACATTCACCAGTATCATCTTATCAGTGTGTGACCAATGCCGCACTGCAGAGCGCAGCGTTTTTCAGCCTACCCCAGGAACTTAAGGTAAGAATCCCGAGCCAATATCCGGCTGATACCACTGAAAAGCGGACGCAGGACCATGTTGCTTGGGATGACCCTCGTGCCAACCGGGGCTATGTCAAATTAGGCCGGGAACGCGTGACACAGTCCACCGACGCCGGCGAGATAGCCGCTCTGCGCGCCAAGGCACCAGATACGAAAGAAACAATGGAAGTCGGCCGTGACTGGGATCCTACCTGGAAGAACAAGTGGCCGAGGGAAGCTGACTCTCCGGGGTTCAAGCAGACTATGCTTCAATTCTTCCAGGCAGGTCATCGTTGGTTTCTGTGCGTCGGCTGTGATTTACGACTTTGAAAGACGTGCCATGAGTTGCACGTGGCTGTGATGCGTTCTATTGCGTTGGGACTGGATCTTGATGAGTCCTTCTTCGACCGAAAGGTTGACCAACAGTATCACAACTTGAGGCTTCTTTCATACCCTTCCATTCGCACCAAGTTACTTTCACAAGAGGGTCAAGCAAGAGCAGGCGCACACTCAGGTATGTCCACAACTCATTCACAGCTTGAATTACTATTGACATCGTGCGTCGGCAGACTATGGGACGATTACCCTGTTATTCCAGGATTCTGTGCGTAAATATGTGGTATCGTGCCTCTCGACTACTGACTTGTTTGGTTGCCAGGTTGGAGGATTGGAGGTTCAAAACCCACACACACAACATTTCCAACCTGCCCACCCTGTTGTATGTCTAGATTCCGGGCGCTTTCGAGTGATATATTGATGGCGACAACCTTTAGCCTGGGACCATCGTCGTCAATGCAGGAGATTTACTAGCACGTTGGAGTAACGATGTGCTCCGTTCCACGCTTCATCGGGTAGTAGCTCCGCCGGCTCAGAAGATTAGCGACACGGAAGGCATGACACCCGTCCGCCAATCGATTGCTTACTTTTGCAATCCCAACTTCGATGCGGTGATCGAGTCCCTACCAACTTGTGTTAGCACAACGAGACCAGGCAAGTACGAATCCGTGACAACCGAACAATATATTGTCGGACGTCTGGCTGCTACATATGATTGATGGGTAGTCTCTGCAATCCGAAATATTGTAGAGAATTGATTGATCGATATGTATATATCATGAAGTGGATACATCATGCGACAAACCCGATAAGTAGCAGGACTCGTGATGCGCGTGCATGGCAAGACATGGCGATGTATGGAGGTAGTCCGAATAAATGTGTAATGTAGTCTAGGTGTTGGTAAAATTTTTATTCTTTGCTTCTGAATAGGCCGAGCGTATGTTGCCCGCCACATGCGACTGCGGAGGCCAAGAATTTCCCTTCTCTACGAACAACCAAGGTTGGCGTTTTGGCTTCCTTCTCCTTGACGCCGAGCTCTCCCTGCGTCTCTGCACCCCAGGCGTAAAGGACACCATCTCTTGAGATTGCCATGTTGTTGTGCGTCCCCACGGAAATCTGGGCAATGGGGTCTCCTGAGTTGCCAAAGCCAACCTGTAGAGGCTCGACGACGAAATCCTTATTCGGACGGCTCTTGTATTTTTCGTCATCTTCCTTGAGACCGAGTTGACCGCTGTCGCACCGCCCACAAGCGTAAACCTTTCCGGCAGCTGTCAGGAATAGAGTGTGGTGCTCTCCGCCGGCAATTTGGATCACGACGTCTCCTCCGAGGGCCTTTTTGCAAAGCGATTCGATCCGCTTCGGGGATTGGATTTCGTCGGAGACGTCAAGTCCAGTCTGGCCCATCGAGTTGAGACCCCATCCCCATACGTCTCCAGATTCATCAACAGCAAACGAGCAATAATTGCCAGCCCCGACGACGACTGCTCGATTAGACCGAGTACCAAGGGCGATTTTTTCGGGAACAGTGCCGTGGATTTTGCGACGATCGATGATTTTGCGGCCGAGCTGGCCATGCTCACCGGCGCCCCACGCGTAGACATTGCCGTGGGTCGTAAGCACGAGCAAATGGTTATTTCCGGCTACCACGGATACTGCCTTCTCGAAGTCGCCAGGTTTGTGAGGCAAATGGAGGATGGAGACGGGCAAGAATTCGTGTCTGGCATCGCTAGAAAACCCGAGGGAACCCTCATTGGCCTTTTAATTTGTGAAATGTGTCATAAGCTGTAGTCGAGCGGAGGGAAAGATAGCACTTACTCGAAAAGACCCCCAAACGCGAAGTTCGCCGTCGGAGCTGATGGCTGCAGATGCACTGTCCCCTGCGGCGATGCGCACAGCGCGGAAGCTGTCGTCCACCAATGACTGTAGTGGATAAGGATAAGACGTGATAGTGTCGATGTCAATGAAGGAGCCCGGGTTGTCGGGATCAGGGACATCCTGTGTGACACGACCCAATGCGGCGTCGTCATTCACACCACACGACCAAACCTTGGCATGATATGTGAGCGCGGAATGACAATGCGACAGGAAACGACGCACCGTGCCCTTCTCGTCAATGAAAAGGGTATGTAACCCTCCGGCTGCGATCGCCTCGAGGCCAGCGCCTTCGGAACCAAACATGCCTTCGTTTATTTTTGCATCAACCCACGTATTCCGCTTAGGATGGGAGAACTCGTCCAAAGTGTCTGGGCCCATCCCGAACTGACCGAAGTTACCCGCACCCCATACGAATAGTTGGTTGGGAGGTCTTGGATGGGCAGCAGGGGTTGGGAGGGGGTTGAAATAGGGTTTGAGTTGCTGATGTTCCTCCAACACGGTTGGGAGGCCATTGAGGGTTGGCTTTCTGCCTACTTTTCTGGTAGACATGCTTTTCTTCAAAGTGGCTACTTTGTTCTCCTCGGTGTCGGATTGCACACCTCTCGACCTAGCGCGCTTCCGTGGGGGTGACTCGCGGATGGGTGAGGACGCGCGCTTGGACGATCGACTAGTGGTCCTGGCGAGCGGTTTTGTGGTTTTGAGTGGTGGTGGTTTAACGGTGCCATTGGTGGCGGGAAGAGGAGCCGCTCTGGGTTGAGCTGTACCTGGTAGACCGACCGAAGACGCTCTGGTAGATCGACGAAGGGGAGGTTGACCAGACATGAGTGAGACAATCCAAGTCGAGTCCAAAAGACACTCGGGTCATGCTCTCAAGTATCACGTGATCATCGCGTCTGTGGCGCTCTCAATGAGCACAGCCACATTTAGCCATGCGTCCACTCGCCGCACGTCTTACGAAGGAGAGGTTCACCGTATTCAACCCAGCTACGGGAAGAGCGCTATGCTCGTACGTTATTAGCACTGTGAGATCGCTTACGCTCACCGTATGGGCAGGGTGGACGCCGCGACCGCTCAAGACGTGGACACATCCGTCGCTCGCGCTCATGCCGCATACCGATCAGGAGTGTGGTCGAGAGCGCCCCTCTTAACTCGTTCTACCGTTCTCTCGCGACTCGCACAACTCCTTGAGGATCAGGCACCAACCATGGCCAGTATAGAGACACTGCAGACCGGAAGGGCCATCCGAGAGATGACTGCTCAGATCGGTCGCTTGCCAGAATGGCTGTGTGTCAGTTCTTCCGCGAGACAGACAATCACGGCTCAACCAAGGGATGTAGACGCTATTATTCCGCTCTGCTGAGGACACACCAGGGCTTTATGGCACCGACCCAAGGGAAACTACTCAATTTTGTACATCGTGTTCCGCTTGGCGTCGTCGCCCAAATCACCGTGAGCACTTGGGCCACTCACCACCTCTGCGCGCTCTCATTAAAATGGGACGAATCAGCCCTTTAATCATCCCTTGCTCATCGCTGTAAAAAAGATTGCCCCCGCACTGGCCGCCGGGAATAGTGTCATCGTCAAACCGTCAGAGGTAACGTTCCCAGCGTTTGGGTGTAGTTTCTCGTCACGATTCATATCCTAGCTCGCCCCAATGTCGCTGCTTGAACTCTCCAAGCTGACGCAAGAAGCAGGAGGTCAGTGACTAACGGTGTTGCATCGACTTGTCAACCGACCACGACCTAGTGCCCGATGGCGTGTTCACCGTCCTTCCCGGCTACGGGCACACCACGGGGAAGCAACTCGCCTCACACCCATTGGTTCGAAAAGTCGACATCACGGTAAGCGGTCACGCGTAACGTTTCTGTTTCGGAATAACCACCCTCTTCCAAAGGCGGGAACACAAACTGGGCGCGCATTGGGTGCCGTTGTGGGTGCCAACCTGGCTGCATTCACCGCTGAGCTAGGTGGCAAAGTGAGTTTTCCGGTGAACACTTGACTACCTAGGTGATCCCATGGCTAGGCACCAGTCGTGGTGTTTGATGATGCAGATCTTGCCTCGGCAATAAATGGCGTCGCTTTTGCATCGTTTATCGCCTCCGGACAGACATGCGTTTCGGGAACTCGGATAATTATCCAGGAAAAGATATACGATAACTTCATGCAAGGATTTCTCGACAAGGTGGAAAGAATACAACGGCGTATGGGAGATCGTAGGTTTCCTATCTCTTCCGTCACAGAGTACGCCCGAATACCAGCTGCTTTCAGCTGCAAACCCGCAATCCTCAATGGGATCCGTCATCTCCAGTCAACATCTCGAGCGGATTGACCGGATGGTTCAGAGCCGTAAAAGCGGGCAAATCGTCGCTGGTGGGGAACGAATGACTGGCAAGTCCGCCCTCGATGGTTTCGACTTCGCCAAGGGAAGCTTCTATCCGCCAACGGTCATCACGGACGTGGACACCAAGGAAGAGATATGGCAAGAAGAAATATTTGGGCCCGTGGTCATTGCCAACAAGTTCCGTGTAAGCAACAGTCCTACCGTTTGAGGATGCGAAGATGGTAATCCATCGCAGGAAGAGGAGGAGGGCGTTGCACTCGCCAACGCATGCAAATATGGGTTGGGTGCAGGAATATGGACCTCTGTCCTGTCAAGAGCGCACCGCGTCGCGGACGCGATTGAAGCAGGAATTGTGTGGGTGAATACGCACCATCGCAATGACCCCAGCTCTCCCTGGTATGTGTTTATGAAGCGGAGCGGCCACGTGGGATGAACCTCTACTTGCAACAGGGGCGGCATGAAGGAAAGTGGAATTGGTCGGGAAAATGGGCTCGAGGCATTCGAAGCATGTACGCCTGCCCGTTCCAGAATTGAACACGCCTAACGAGAATCATAGACTCGCAGAGTAAATCCATCATTCTCAACACTGCGGCAGCGGAAGAATCCTGTGTTACCGATGACTGGTTCGCAGACTGCAGTGACATGAAGCGATATGGCTGACACTGGCTCAAGACAATCTGCTTCTAGAAATTACATGATCGTACTACAAAAACCCGGTAGAATTGAAATGTATGATCCCTTATGCCGTCGACTTGACTGCTTCTTTGTGGTCCGGCTGTTACGAGGAACATCAACGGGCCGTCATCATGGAACACGGAAGGCCTACCTCGCTAAGCTCGACAGGTGGGTCGTCCACAAATACAGGGTCCTTGTTGAGGTCCGCAAGATACGACGTTCCTTCCTCCTCTCCCTCGAGTTGCAATGCATCAAGCTCTGCGAGAACGGTTGAGCGACAGGGGCGCGACACGAGGCAACGAACTTGCCAGCTTCGAGATCCGCTTCGTCAAGCTCGTCAGGCACCGCGTAGGATCTCCCCAGAGACTCTTGTATCTCGTTTGCCTGCTCCAAGAGCTCCTCCATGTCATAATGTATATTCTACCGACGTCCATGAGCGCACGCGATTCTGCGGGATGTACCAACGCACTTCAATCTTGTCGATATCGATCTTTCCATACTGCTTCTTCATTTCCATGTTTGCAAGCTTCATCGCTTCCACGGTCGCCATCGTGTTCCTCAGGTTCTCCGTGGCGATCGCGGCGGACTCCATGTTGAACGTTTGCTGCGCCAGTTGGGCGAGTTGGCCCTCGTACATCTTCTTTTGGCGAAGGACGCGCAGCGCACGTTGTTCGATCGCTCTCTGTTTGACGTGAGTACGGGAACGTATGGTAGACGCGACGCGATCAGGTCGTTCACCTTGCCTGGCCCGTTCCGGAGCTTGCTCATCTGTTCCTTGTATCGCATTAATTCGCCATCGAGTTTCTTGATGTTGACCTCGATCGAGGCTATCCGCGCATCTGTCTGGGTCGATGATATGGTCAGGGACGTGCAGACAGCAATGGCCTCTTTCTCGCGGGGCGTGGATAAGACGTACGGAATTGATGGCGTCCTGGAGGGTCTGTTTGGGTTTCTTGGCGGCGGACGTGCCGAATATTCGATTCATGGTGATGGTCGCGGTAAGGGATACGTTCGTACCCGAGTCAGCCGGATCCAGTATAGCGATCTGACTCGCGCCACTTTGAACCGAGTAGACTGTACACACATTTAAACACTACGACAATCGGATCGAGGGCAGAGAACCATCCGGAATGCTCCTATTCTTATGGCCCTCAAACATCACACATTTTATTGGGTCCGAATGCATTTCATGAAAGGAATCCCCTCACGGCTCCTCCAACATTCAGTACATCGAGCCTACGGGAAATAATAGTCAGTCATGCGGTGACCCCTTCAATACCAAAGGCAAGTTTCGTTCCCATGGATGAAAGGGTAGTCACGACCCAGAGGCAGGTTTTGGGACGAGGCACCGATCGAACGGACTCAATGCCAAGAGGGGGGAACAACCCGGGTGGGACTCAATGCGCTTCGGTATATGATGGCATACCAGAGCGTTCGAGGTTGTTCTCAACCTCGTCGCGCGCCTCCTGCTTCTCGCCAGTCCAAAAAGAAGACAATACTCACAAGAAAGTGTCATGCCCCCATACGCCACCGAGCTCAAAGTAACTGACTTGGGTATTACCTGCCATTCTAAGGGCATCGACGAGTTCGCGTTGTTGTTCGACTGGAAAGAGGATATCGCTTTGAACGCCCAAAACAAGGATGGGCGTGGATGCGAGGGGACCAAGGCCTTTGGCGAGCTCAGGCAAGTGCGGGGCCTGAATAGCTGGTGGGGGGTGCGACTTGGAGCGGGAGGCGGTCCGCGTCGGGGCGGATGTAGGTGGACGGGGAACAGGTGAGCGAGAGGAATGAACACCAAGTTGTTCTAGGGCAGGCAGAGTGAGATCAAAGAGGTCCATCGCCTTTGAAATGTAGAGGAGCGAGTTGGCGTCGTATTTGAGACAAAATTCCTCTCCCTGGCGAGCAAGGTAGGTCAAAGATGCATGTATGGTTGGTCGAATGATGCATTTCAGCGGAGGTTCTCCGACAGAGACGTACCTGATGGTCAAGATACGTTTCGATGAGGAAATCGGGACAAAGGGAAGGCACCCTGTGTTGATCACGTGATGACGGGGGGAAGGTCTCATCATCACGCCATTTGCGACCAAAGCGCAAGTCCCATTCCGGACCGGAGCGATAAGTGATGGTCGCGATCTCTGATAAGAGGATGAGTCTAGGTAAATCGTTGTTGGACGGGGATGTACTGACGACGAGCGAGCTTCATTCCTGTGTGCGGAGGGGATGCGTCATAGTAGAAGCCGTTGTTCCAATTAGGGTCGGCCATGAGGACTGGGTGGAGGTGAATGGAAGGATGAAAGGTGGATGAAGGTACGCACCGCTTCTTTGGGCATGACGCATCGCTATGCTTCCCGGACTGCTTCTAGCGGTTCCACTGATGCTGACGATTTTGTTGACACGATCGGGGAATAGCCATCCTGCGGCGAGGCTCTGCATTGCACCCATAGAAGAGCCGACACTGGCGTAGAGACGATCGATGGCGAGGGAGTCCAAGAGGTGGAACTGAGCCCTGACCATGTCGAATATGGACACGATCGGGAAGTGGGTGGCGAAGCGCTGACCGGATGCTGGGTTGATCGAGGAGGGACCAGTGGAACCGTAGCAACCGCCGAGGACGTTCGTGCATATGACGAAGAAGCTGTTTGTGTCGATGGCCTTTCCTGGGCCGATAAACTTTTCCCACCAGCCTGGAGCGGAATTCAAAGGAGAGGAAGCGGCATGGGAGGAGGCAGAGAGGCCTGTGTGGAGAAGGATGGCGTTGTCTCTAGCTGGAGAGAGAGTGCCCCAAGTCTCGTAAGCGATGTCAAAGGAGGGGAGGGACGAAGCGTAGGTGAGCGGGAATGGCTGTGCGTGGTGATAGACGGTGTATGAGAGGGGACTGGGACGGGCATAGGGAGGTTCTGGACCTGTAGGTGTTCTGATGCGAGACTCTCTCTGAGCATGAGCATCTACGCAAGGAAAGGAAGGGGAACGGGTGATAACCGCGGGTCGTACCAGATGACGGACCGCGCGCAACATGGGATACATGACGCGATCCTTTGTCGACCCCCCCCTCAAATACTCGTGTTGACCCCCAGCACGTGTATGTCTTTTTAACTCGGTCGACGCTGTCATGCCTCCGTCCGAGAACAAGGTCTGTCTCTCTTTCTCGTATCCCCCGACGTTCTCTTGACCTTCTCGTAGCTCACCGCCTTTTTCCGTTCACGTTCACGCTCCCGACCTCGACACGACGACCCCATGTCCTCTGCGGACAATCCACCCTCGAGCTACCCCAAGTCTTCCGTTCGTGCTCAAAACCGACCCATCTCGTCCACGACGACAGCCACTCATTCCACGATTACCCCGCTGCCGTCCGATTCCCTCAGGAATAGGTTCAATCGCGGACGCCACCCATACCCATCCCAACCCCGCTCTACCGATACCCACACATCCATCCCAAATCACGATCCATCCACTGACACCATTGATGACGATTTCGATGATCACCACTTTCCTCGCTCAGAGACACCTTCCTCCATCAGACGCAAGTTGATCCTCCACTCCCTCTTTGGCATCTCTTTCACCCGCAGGTCCTCATCGACCTCTACCCCACAACAATCATCCTCAGCCTCCGAGAGGAAAGGCTCTACGTCCACGTCCGCATCCGAACCTAGGACAAAGTCGTCTCGGAAACGCTCCTTTAGATTGGCCTCTCGTCCTAGCACGCCAAAATCGGTCGATGACGCTTCATCCTCGAAATCTCCCTATACCATCCCCGTTCCATCAAGCCCACTACCCTTGTCCGCCAGTCCACGTCGTCGATCGTTTGGTCTCGGTACCTCACAGCGTAGCACCCCAAAGTCATCCACCGGCAATTTACCTCTCCCAAACGTACAGTCCCCACAACCTCCCCGCGCTCATGGCAGAAGACATTCTGCCGGTTCAGAACGCCCACCCCACGACAGTGCAGTCGCCCTTCCGGAAGAGCCCTCGCATCGCAGCGCGAACAAACCTACCCATCTTTTGCCCGACGGCGCTCCTCGGGACAAGGGCAAGGAAAGAGAAAAACTCTTGCCCTACCCAGAGAGGCCTCTTCCCAACGTTCGTCCCTCCGTCGATTTCCCTTCCCGTTCCCTTCCAGAAGATATCTCCCCCATATCTCGGGGTTACCTTGCATCCCAAATCGCCGCTCACCCCGTGTTCCCACTTCTCCCTACCGTAGATTCCGCCTCATCCGGCGAAAACGAACAGTCGTCCCTTCTTGTACCACACCTTTTGCTCGGCATACCCCGCATCATTCATACCCCACCTACCCCACAGCGTCCAGGAGGCGACATCGATTCTTCCTCCAGGCCAAACACTACTCTGCCTGCGCTCGATTCTACCAAGGTCGAACCTCCCAAAGGCAAGATCGTTACGATAGCCCATCGAGAACACGTGCTCGTCTCGAATTCCCAATCACACGCGGGCGCCCAGCACACGTCTTCATCCAAGGCTCGTTTCGCCCCCCGATTTTTTAGCGGCAAAGATTCGCCTAAAACAAGGGACTCGGACGGACAGAAATCGAGCAAGCGCATACCTGTCGGTTCTTCCGACGCACCCGTTTACAAGACACCCGGTCCCAACTTTTCCAGTCTGGCGCGCAACATGACAAATCATCGTAACAAACTTGGGAGCTTTGACTTTGAGCGTCCAGTTTCTGCGCTCAACAAGAATAGTTCGACCGTGGATCGGCAGGGGACACACATCCCAAAGGATGATGCATCCTTCCAAAAGACCGGTCTACATGCATTGGAGCGCACGATTTCAGAAGACTCTGCGCGGGGTGCAAAGTCTCGCGTCGTTGCGCACCATCCCGGACAGGCGGAATTGCCCATGCTCTCTCAATCCAAGCCGGATCATACGGGCGATACATCGGTTGTATCGTTCTCGTCCGTCTCTCTGCAGACAAAGTCGACTGCCAATGGTACTGGGACGACCACACCAGCAGGACAATCCTCCAGTTGGGGTCGCGCATCGGGCAGACGTATCCAACGTACTTCGCATGGAACATTCGCGTTCGAGCATCCGTCTTCGGTACCTAGTTCTCCGAATCCCCGCGCCTTCAATTTGCCAAGCGAACCGAATCGAAATGACGTCCGAGTGAAGCATTCACGGGGCCAAAGTTACAATACGTCGGATTACGCTGAACCAGGTCATTCAAAGCCGGTCGAACGTAAATCCAAAGGAAAAGGACGGTCCCTTGATCTCGGTCTGGGACTTTCTTGGGCACCTTCACGTGTACGTGAAGATATCCTTATGCCCGGGTTCATTCTCTCTCGGGAAAAGGCGAAACTAGAGAAAAACAAGGCAAACGGGTCGGACGTCACCAAGATATTTGAAAGTCTGCTATCTGAGTCCCGGTTCCAGACTTTCAAAAAATGTAAGACGCTTGTCCTACGCTCCTTGCGGTCGTCTGACATGGCCTCCAGATGTTCATCGCTTTGACGCGCATGTGATCCCACTTGACGGTCCCTCTGGGCTACTAGCCCGCGTCGAGAAACTCCTTACAGAATCCGGTGTCGATGAGCGACAGAGGCGCAAACTCATGGCTGAGTTTAGCGTCTTTGTCGAGAATCACAGCGGGTGATGTCGTTGATTCATTGGCGTGCGCACATGCGCTTTGATCTTGGTTGTTGGTAATTTTTCATTATCTAAGGTCTTGATGATGGCTTCATACCTGCATCGTTTTTTATTGCTTGCTATACATCCTTCGTAGTAAATCGTGTCACTCATTGTCTTCAGTCTTGGTTGCATGCTGATTAGCCCGGAGCGTCATCCCTTTAATGTCACTTTTTGTGCTCTGGAGTCGAGCGAATGCAAGTCAAGTGAAAAGTACTAGAGTACACGGTACGCCATGCTATGTTGCCGGTCGGAGGGCTCTCAGCCTTTCGACCAACTTGTTATCCTCCTCGCCGAGAGTCTCGCCTTTGGTCAGATCAGGCACGACACCAGAAAGGTCCTTGGCAGCGAGATCGTGTTGCAACTCAATGTTTGCTTCTTCTGCTGTCTGCCGCATGAGCTGATCTATCTGATCTTGGGGTGTGGAAACGGCCGTCGTGCTCGACATTGCGTCTTCCATGTACGACGTCTGTACATCCAAATCCGAGAATTGAACCTCGAATTTGTCCATCACGAGCGAGATCTTGCAGGACGATAAGTGGGTCTCTCCAACATGACGTACTCGGCCTGTGCGACCCACCTTTTCCAAGTTCATGTTTTCCATTGCTCTATCCATGCCTTTGACTACGGACGTCATGTTACCAGTCACCTGCCTCATTGTGACCGCAGTTTCCACCCTGCTCGCGACCGCATCGATACGACTAGCGAGACGGAGTAAATTCAAAGATTCTGATTTCTTCCGGATCGCATTGGAAGCGTATATCCGCGCACCGTCGTTGTTGCCTTGTTGGAGTGCCTATCATGGTTTGGGATATAGCGGGAGATGAGCGCGCGTGGTTAGACAGACCTTCTTCAACCTCGCCTTCTCCGCAGCCTCGTCTTTCTGCGCCTTCTTTGCTTGTCTGTTCAGCGTCTTTGCGGTGAACTGTGCAACATGGTATCAGAATGGATCCCAGACGTATGACTGCGGGCAAACTTTGAGTTGAAACAAGGTCTCTGCGGATGTGTTAGACGGACGATGAGCGATCGTGCGGGGTACGCTCACTCTCCATGTTACTCATGATGACTACGCGAGGCAACCACGGAACCGTTGGTGGGTATATCAGGATCGGTCATGTGACCATTTTGGGAGGGGACCGTGACTGTCTCATGGCGGCGCCGACAAGCTCGAGCTCGCGAGATGCCAATCCCTCGCCTGGTACGCTCCCGGTAAGTGACAGGGCATGCCAACCCCGCCTGCTTATTCCAATCGAACGTCAGCACGACGTAGGGTCTATTATCGCCAGCCACCGTACCGTAGCCTCTGCGGACTCTCTGGCTACCATAGACCGTCCCCCCGACGAGGTCGAAGGCTTGTCTCCTGCCAAAGTATATCGCCCTTGTTCGATCCATGTCCTCGCTCTTCTCATGCCCGCCTCCATCTTTGGCGTGCTCGCCAGGCTTGGCTTACAGGCGTTGGTGACGTACGATGGACAGAGCGTTTTTCCATTGGCCTACGTTCAAGCAACCGGCTGCTTCATCATGGGTATTGCCCTGGGCATGAAAACACCATTCGGTAACTTGTGAGCGTCCTTTTTCGTGTTTCGGTCGCAATCAGTTATCCAGTTCCTTCAAGCTATGGACCCCTGTATACGGCGGTTACGACCGGTTAGATCGACTGTACATTCTCCGTCGCACCGTATTTATGACTCGTATCTGTGTGACAGGATTTTGTGGATCGCTGACCACGTTTTCTGGCTGGCAAGTCGATATATTCGACTCTTGGGTCAATTCTGGACGGTTCCATAGAACAGGACTTGAAGACGTAAGTCTTTCCCCGTTTTCAGGACCCTTGCCTTGCTTTACGTCGGCAGTTTATAGATGGTCTCACTAAAACATGGATTACTCTCTTGTTATCGCTGGCCTCCCTCATGTTTGGGGTGTACATCTCCCGTGCGATCTTACCGTCCCTCCCGTCCCTGACACCACCCAAAAGAAACGTGCGCTACTGCCTCACCCTCTTATCTATCTTGACCTACGCTGCCACCTTCCCTGCATATTTCCGCTTGCCTGCCAATTACCGACACCAGGCGACTGCGGCCCTCCTATTCTCTTATCCAGGAACGCTAACGCGATACTTGCTTTCAATTAATCTAAATTCGCGAATCAAGCTCTTCCCGTTGGGCACCTTCACGGCGAATGCACTAGGCACCGCGCTTCTCGGTGTCTTCCACGTTTTGCAGGGGGTACCTTTTGGTGTCTCGCCCAACGCGTGTTCCTTGTTACAGGGTCTGGGCGACGGGTATTGTGGGTGCCTCACAACGGTGAGCACGTTTGCGGCAGAGGTAGATGCGTTACAAGGTTGGAAGGCATCGCTTTATGTGACTCTGAGCTGGGTGGTCGGGCAATTCCTGCTCCTCATTATCATGGGGTCCTCATTTTGGGCGGGTCATGTCAGCGAACAGTTGACGTGCAGTTTCCAGGCGTCGTGAGGGGATTGCTTGATTCCGTGAAAGTTACTACTAACTACTAGTAGCACTGCTAGTGTACTTGGCGGAGTCTGAATTCGTCTACTGTTCCGATCGAGCCAGATTGGGCCGTGCAACTTTCCATGTCGCGGCCCCAGGAGCAGGTCGAGGATCAGGTCGAGCTCGAAGAGGAGATTGTAAGTGGGAACGGAGAAGCGGACGAAGTTATGGATGAGGTTGACGAGGGGTACAGTGAGTTCCATGCAGAGCATCGTCACTGACTCTCGAACTCATGGGTGTACCAGCATCTTCTACCCCCACTTCCACGCTCACGTGGATCAGCTGGTTTTGTTCTCTACCCGGCCACGAGTACTTTTGCGAAGTGTCGGAGGACTTTATCGAAGATGATTTTAACCTGACGGGCTTGAACACCATGGTGCCCTTCTGGAAGGAGGCGATGGAGATGGTGCTGGACGTCGAGCCGGGTGCGTTTGCCCTCGGCCCATGTGAACTTGACACTCATGTATGATGCAATGCAGACGAAGACACGTCGAAAATCCCGGATGTTTCAATTGTGGAAGCATCGGCTGAACTTTTATACGGCCTCGTGCATCAGCGTTACATCCTGACGCGAGCCGGCTTGCAGTCCATGGTCTGTTTCCACCACACATCTGATCTATTCTGATCTCATGCTCTTTTCAGGTGGACAAGTACGAAAGTGCTGCATTCGGCGTCTGCCCGCGTGTCTACTGTATGGGATGCAATGTGGTGCCCTGTGGTCGTTCCGATCTGCCTGGCATCGACACGGTCAAGCTCTACTGCCCAAACTGCAACGATATCTACACTCCGCCAAGCAGCCGCTTTCAAGGAGTTGATGGTCCGAACGCCCCGTTTCTCTTCGTGGATACTGTGAACTGACGCGCGTTTGAGTGATGTAGGGGCATTCTTTGGCACCACGTTTGCCCATTTGTTTTTCCAGAGCTACCGCGAGCTTGCCCCCGCGCCGTTTTGGAAACCGTCGTCGTCGTCTGAATCGTCGCTCTCTCCTGGACGATCTCCGGACTCTCACGGCTCGTCACAACGGTCGCCTTTTGTCAATCCCAACCCTCATGGGGGTCAAAAACGACCGGAGGGACGCATCTACGAGCCGCGAATATATGGGTTCAAAGTGAGCGAGCGGGCCAAATCTGGGCCGCGGATGCAATGGTTGCGCTTGAGACCTCAGAGTCCAGAAGAGTTGGATATGGTGGACTGGCGGGGACGTTGGATAGATGATGAAGAATATGACGATGTGGAGGAGGAGGAGGAGGAGGGTGATAAGCAAATGGAAGACTTTGATCCGGTAGGGCCCCTTTTGAGCTATACCCGTCGTTTGTTCACCCGTTTCATTACAGGATGCTGTTGATGATGACGATGATGACGAAGAGGAGGAAGAGGAAGAGGAAGGTGGTTCACGAAGACATGTGCGAGGTGAGCAGTCTGTCGATTCGCTCCGGCCTCCCACACCGATCCACCTCCCATCCTCGGCGCGTACATCACCTACCTCTGGACCGGTATCGAAGGGTCAAGATGACCTCGTTGCGGATATAGGTGGTACAGGCAGGGTGAGGGTAGTCAGAAGATGATACGTGCCGTAGAGCGGTCGAATCTCATTACGAATAATTGGGTTCCTAGAATACAACATCATTTTTAGGGGTATTACCCTGTTTGGAAACTCGTGGGGCGTGGAAGAAAACTGTACAGGTGCAAGCCACCATCACAGCCACAATGCTCACGCGTGGACCGATTCGACTTGAAA
>JBBPLN010000043.1:0-55668 GCA_038089815.1 Sutorius eximius | reverse complement strand
AGACGGAAGAGACGGCATCGGAGACGCGGTAAGCTGTCGTCCTCGACCATGTGTCTCAGTAACATTGATTCTCGAGTAGAAGAGGAAGAGGAAGCGTTGGAAGAGGATGACCTGGAACTCCTTGAGGAAAACACAGGTACATCCTTCAGAAACCGTTTGACACGTCTTCGGCGTGGCCGCGAAGACGGCTCTCCGCCAGTTGCTTCTTCTTCAAGACGGAAGCCAGTAGTCGAATCCTCTGAGGATGATCTCGATGACGATGACGATCTGCCACAAGTCCAAGATATTCAACGCATCTGGGACGACGAGCGTGCTGGGGGTGGTAGGGAAGATGAGGAGGATATGGATGACTTCATCGACTATGAAGACGAGGAAGAAGGCGCTGGTGCTTTAGATGAGCAAGAACGTGAGGAGAGGCGCAAGGAGAGGAAAAAGTTGGAACGCCAGCGGAGAAGAGCTATGGGTTCCCGACCAGACCTTGCTGGTATCGACGCCAAGTAAGCTCAAAATTCTTGTTTTCGTATATCATCCCCTAATTGCTTTTCATAGCGCTTGGGATGAAATTCACGGTGTGTTCGGTGATGGGCATGAGTATGATTGGGCGTTGGAAGGCGACGAGGACGCCGAGTACGAGGAGCGGCTCAAACCCGAAATGAAATACCAAGATGTATGTCGTGTCATTTACGCTACTTCAGCTGGAGTTGACTTTTTTTTTTCAGGTTTTCGAGCCCTCGGAAATACGCGCTCGAATGCTCACGGAAGATGACGATCTGATTCGGGCTCAAGACATACCGGAACGCATGCAACTCGCTACGTCTTCACTTTCGCCTAACGCAACTCTATCTCTCCATCAAAACCTCACAGAAGCAGATATCGACGATGCCGCCACCTGGGTAACGTCACGTTTGTCCAGTCGTAAAACCAGGGACTTTTTCTCTCCTGATGGGCCTTATACTACGTATTCCCAAGCCCTGGTTCTGGCCGTCTCGTATGCTCTGCGCTTTCTCTTCATCCACGAATTTGAAGTCCCGTATATCTGGACACACAAACGGGATTACATCTCGTATTTCAATCCTCAGGAGATGCGAGCTAGGATCGAGCTCATTACCTTGTCCGAGTTGTGGAGGATATACGCCCTGGGCCAGAAATATCGTTCCCTCCTGGACAGACGGAACGCCCTCATGGCTTCCTATACTCGGCTTAATGTGGAAGACGAATATTTCGTACAGTCTATCAAACCCAAGATTGACTGCGTCGAGATGGTCGCGGACGCTACCGAATGGCTGTCCATGAAATACAAAGTGAACAAACAAGACTCATTCGACTTCCACTTCCATGACGACGAAGAACCCGATCGCAAGCGTAAAACTCCAAGCCGCATCTCTGCGTATGAGGTCGCAAAGAAGAGTATTGTGGCAAAACTTGCTGAGGTAGGCCATTTTCTTGACTGTCCCTCGCTGTACTGAACTTGTGCCGTCAGGGGTTTGGCATCCGTCCCGACGAGGTGGTACAAAATTTCGTAGCCAATGACCGCCCCAATTTCGTCGAAGATCAAGAGTTGAATCCGATCGCTTTCGCAGAACAGTTCACGAATTCGGAGTCGGCTGTGCTACAAAGACCTGAAGACGTGCTACGGCGCGCCAGGATGATTCTTGCCACTGAGTTAGGCAAAGATCCCCTACTCCGCCAGTCCATGCGAGACGTGTTCAGAGCCGAGGCGCAGTTATCGGTCCAGCTTACGGATCGGGGTGTCAGTAAAATCGACGAACATCATCCATACTTCGTTCGTTATAATGGAGTCCCTTTTCTGGTATCCTACTAATCAACTGTTTACTTCCAGAACTTTAAATACCTTCACCATAAACCTATAACTCAGATGCTGGACAGTGCACAGTTCCTGCACATTCTGGCTGCTGAGGCAGAGCTGTTGGTGACTGTCTCGATCCACCTAACGAGCGAAGCGAAGGCCAAGTTCGAGCGCCAACTCAACGACGCGTTTGCTTCGGACAGCTACAGCGAAATAGCTAGGTCATGGAACGAAGAGCGGTCTCGGGTCATCCAAGAGGCACTAGAATACCACCTTCTTCCAGTTGGCACTAAATGGGCTAGAGAATGGTTGCGAGAAGAGGTCGAGGATGCTTTAGCCATCCATTGTGGTAACAAGCTTAAAGACGTAAATGTCATTTCCTACTGTCATTTCTTTGGCTGACACAGTTTCAGCGCATTGATGTCGCCCCTTTTGTCAGCGGAGACGCACAACCTGGATACACCCCCTCTGTCCTCGCGATCTCGTGGGGGAAGGGAGATCCTCAGAAGGATGCTATTACCCTCGTTCTTTTGGACGAAATGGGTCGACTCCGTGAACATGTCAAACTCGATAACTTGGTCGATCGTGATTATCAGGACGAATTTACCGACTTACTGAAGAGACGACGACCTGACGTCATAGTGGTAGGAGGCTTCACTATGGCAACAACCAAGTTGTCCTCTCGAATCAAAGAAATTGTCAATGGCAAGGTGCCCAGTGTCGACGCCGAAGGCAATACGTTGGGATGGGGGGCGGAGCCAGTCAACGAACAAACCTTCAATATCCCCGTGATTTATCTTAACGATGAGGTCGCCCGAATCTATCAGCATAGTAAACGAGCTGCCGAGGAATTTAGCACGCTCTCTCCCATCGCAAAGTATTGCGTCGGTTTGGCTCGTTACGCCCAAACCCCCCTGAACGAGTACGCAGCATTAGGTGCTGATATCGTTGCAATCTCGCTCGAAGACGAGGACCAGCATCTTGTTAGTTTCCTGACCCTTTCAAATCTGGTCATTGACTGATGTTGATTCAGATTCCCAGAGAGAAGCTATTGTCTGCACTCGAAAGGGCTTTGGTCGACGTGACCAACAAGATCGGGGTTGACATCAACCGTGCGGTAACAGACTCCTATTACCAACACCTTCTACCTTTCGTATGTGGCCTTGGTCCACGTAAGGCCCAGGTTTTGGCTAGAAAAATCGCGTCGATCGTACGTTTTCATGATGGTTTCCTGATTGCCATTCACTTACCACTCTGTTTAGGGAGGCAATCTCGTCAATCGTGACCAGTTTATCAAGTCAGGTCTGCTGACTACGAAGATTTTCCTCAATGCAGCCGGTTTTCTGCGCATCTCTCACGACGCGGAGCTGAAGCCCACGAAAAACCGACATGCAGATGACGACACCCAAGATCCACTAGACGACACTCGCATCCATCCCGAGGACTACGAACTTGCACGGAAGATGGCAACTGACGCCCTTGAGCTCGACGAGGAAGATGTTCACGACGAACACCCATCACACGTCGTATCCCTCATCATGCAGGATAGTGACAACGAGAGAAAGCTGAACGAACTTAATCTCGACGAGTTCGCCGTCAGCATGTACGAGGCCAACGAAGATCGCAAGCGACATACCCTCAATGTCATCCGCGAGGAATTGCTCAAGCCGTTCGCGGAGCAGCGTGTGCCGTTCCCTCCCATGCAACCATGGGATGTGTTGACCATGCTCAGCGGCGAAACACCCCGAACTCTTCGCATGGGGCTCATTATCTCTGTTCTCGTCTTGCGGATCGACAGGTTTTCGAATTCGGTGACAGTGCGCCTCGACTCTGGCATCGAAGGCATCATAAACATGGAATACTTGTCGGATGTGGGCAACGTGCAGCCTCAAAACATTGTCAAGAAAGCTCAGACTTTACAAGGTGTCATTGTGGACGTTAAACTTGATCTGCCCGCCGACCAGTTCTATGTGGAGTTGTCAGTTCGTCCCTCGGACCTGATTCAAGGGGATGGTCTTTTCCGTCGCGTTAAACGTGACGAGTACTGGAACACTCAGCAATGCGAGCGTGATTTGGAGATGCAGGCCAGGAAAAAGAGAGCTGAGACTGACCGGACAAGACGTGTCATCAAGCATCCCAATTTCCATAATTTCAACGCGATGCAAGCAGAGAACTACCTGGACAAGCAGCAACGTGGAGATGTTGTAATCAGACCGTCATCGAAGGGTGTCGATCACCTCGCTGTGACGTGGAAAGTCGATGACAAGCTATATCAGCACATCGGTACGCAATGGTAACATCGTAAATTTTCTGGGAAGTGCTAATTTACCACAGACGTTACCGAGATCAACACAGGTCAGAGCACAGTGTTGTTTGTCGACGATAAGCATCAGTATGCCGATCTCGATGAGTTGATTGTCAACCATGTCCAAGCCACGGCTCGGAAGGTCGAAGAATTGATGGCGCACGAAAAATTCAAGCAAGGATCTGAAGATGAGCTTCGTGAGCAACTTGGCCTAGCATTCCCGTGCTAATCACAGAAGTTCACGCGGCTCCGTAGATCTGTCTTTGAAGAATTTTGTCGCAGCAAATCCCGCAAAAAGTATCTATGGATTTACGCTGAATCGCAAAAGGCCCGGTCATTTTAATCTTTGCTTTTTGGCCAACAAGAACTCTACCGTCCAGACTTGGGTAATATCATTTTGGCTCCTAATTAGTTTTACACTCATCGTCTGGTAGCCCATTCGCGTGACACCAGAGTCGTACTGCCTCTTCGAAGCAGCTGTTGCAGGCGTACCAGAACTTTGCGACGCATTCAAAGTTAGGTGAGATCAGCGGCGTGACACATTAACTTTCGTCCTCACGCAATGTCTAGACATCTACACCAGTCACAAAACTTGGGTGCTACAGGTACAGGAGGGAAGACACCCTATGGAGCGGGTGCTCGCACACCAGGTCGCACACCTGGCCATGCGACACCCGGTCACCTATCCGTTCGCCAAGTTCCTAGCCACACACCGAATCCCTATGGTGGCCAGACACCGGCAATTGGATTTGGTGGAAATGTACCAACATCCAGTTATGCCATACCACCACCTCAGCCCCTTGGTTATCAGACTCCTTCTGCGTTTTCACGACCCCCAATAGGCCAGCACCCTCCCCACGTTCCTCCCGGAATGAACCCACAGCGCGCTGCCATGATTCAAAACTCCAATGGTTGGGGAGCTGGCGGTTGGTAGTCCTTGTTGCAATTTATTATATTCGCTTCCCTTGTTTCTTGTCTTTGGTACATTACTGCTGATGTAAAATAGTATGCACTGTCTTAGAATGGTGCAACAGACAAGTCCTCGCTGGCATGCAGTCGATTCCAAAACCACCTGGTAGGTACGAGCAGCAACTCGTGGCTCGCCTAATGCAGTGCCATCCATCTCGCAAGTGGTGTTCCAGCCCTCACTCTTGTACCGAACCCTCGTGCTATATTCTCACGAATTCATCCAGCGAACACGTTCCATATTTTTTGTCATCCGTGGGTTTCTCGCAAATAAACAGAGGAAAAGTTGCTCCATTTAACACGAGGCGAATTTGGGGGCCTTTGAAGCTACTCGTCGTAAGGGAAAGGACTAGGGTCCAAGAAGAATCCGCTCACGTGTTTTTGCATGTGAACTTCTCCCATACCATACTGGCAGCGAAGGGTGTTTGTAGGGAAGTCCTGAACCTGCGATGTGCAGGCACATGACATGGGCCGAGAGGCTGAATATCCCTGCGGCAATGGATTGTCAGTAATTTCATTCATGGAGGTGGTACTGACTTGTTTAAACCCATCGTTGACAGGGGCAAAAGTATAGTGGTATCGTGGCCGAATTCCAAGTAGAGGGACTCCGCGTCGCCAGATGCGTTTGTAAGACTGTCGCAAGTGACGTGCTTCATAAATATTGACCCAATGTGCTAAACTCACCGCTCTATGAGTTTTTTGACGTAAAAAGCACCAAGGAAAGGACCAGGATCTCCTCTGGGTGCATGGCCACTGACGCCATCCATAAGCAAATCGTACTCGTATCTAGTATGATGCTCATGTCAATGTCATCTATTGCCGGCAAGAGGCTAAGCTTACTCCAAGTCCTGTAATTCACACATAGAGAATACGCTGCACCACGGGGACCGGTTGCGAGCTGCAAGATCGAATGGACATGTATACAAGGCACCTCGAGTATCGTTGACGGATATATGAATTTCAGGAACAAGCTTGTCAAGCCGTTGTGTTATGGGCGGCACATATTTAGCTGCCCATTGCGAAGCCATCTGCATGTATGTGGGTGTGAAGAGTGTGACTCGACACGGGCGATTAGATTGACCTGGTGGGACGAATGATCGGAATTTTTTGGACAGGACTTCCAAGGGGTGATCCACGAGACTGGACCATCAAGGTCCGTGACCGTACGCAAGGTAACATTTTCCGCCTTGAGACCGAAGAATCCTTGTGCAAAAAAATACGAAGAGTCCACGACTCTTTGGACCAGGCTAGATATCACGACGCTGGTCGAGAGAGTGGGATAACGAAGGGCCATCCTGGAGAATTGGGTATCGCACATGCAAACACAAATTCGAGGAAAGGGATGCATACTCTATTTCATGATCGAAAAGTTCTCGACGGCCAACGATGGTGAGCTGCCGAGGAACGAGTTGGTATTCGTAACCTCGCTTGAGGAACTGGAGGTTTGACGAAAGGTTGAATTATGTCCCGCGCACGATCGAGAGTGTCCACGAGTCCGAGAATGAACGGTTGCTCGACGACGACCCGTGTCTATGTAACTTGAGCAGCACTGACGCGATCCCAGATGGTGGCCAAGTTTTTATAGTCATTGCGATGTAAATCGGATGCGCCGGGTTGGTCAAGATTCGAGGCTGAAAGATACATTTCTCGCAAGAATAGGGGGGGAAAGTCGGACCCCACGAGCGCACGAAATGAAGTCGTTTGGGGGCCATGCGAACCTCACCGCTGCCATCATATCCACCGAAGTCGACTCTCACGGAATGTATCACGCAACGGGGTACATTCGAACCGGTTCAGACGGTAAAGATTTCCACCACCACAGACCCCGGAAACATCATGTCAAACAACATCGAAATGGAGGACCTGTCTAGCTTGCATCCGGTAGCAGCCAAATCCCCCGTGCAAGACGACCCAGGAACAGGCCAACGTCCAAGTACCGACGATGGGTCAGTCTCACTTTGGGCGTGGACCTCAGCGGTCGTGTGCGTCACAGCAACTCGTCTCACTCACCGTTGCAGCGTGTTGACCCGACCTTCGCGTCCAGACTTGTACTATTCTCCATATGTCTACTCGCATTCCCTCGCTTCTTGCTTTTCTTAGCAGAGCCCTCAGCCAATCGAACGACGCTCACGTCGCTTGAGAAATACCTCGCACTTCAGCTAGGCATCGTCCTAGGCACGTTGGCCGCCACTATCATCGCGATGGTGCGTTTTACCGCATCGTGACTGGCACAACTTATGCCTTTCTCGAAGCTCCCAAATGAATGCCCTACCGGTCCTGAGCGCAGGTCGGATCCTAACCGCCACCCTCTTCTGAGGCCAGTCACAGCCGCATCACTTGTAATGGCGTTCTTTTCCTATGATAATCGCTCCCTCGGAGCGCTAGCAACAACCGTCCTTTTCGGTTCTGGTACCGTGGGATTGTTCGGTTTGTGGATGGTGAGTTCTCGAATCTTGCTTTACAGAGTTCAATGAGATGATTAAGCCACTCCCGGAAGCTTGTCTTTTCGGGCACATCGGCAATCTCTCGTAAGACTGGCGCAGACAAACACACTTCTTCCTTTATATTTGGTAACAAAAGCGCCGCTTCAGCCAAAAAGAGGCTGTGGAAAAGGGACCAAGTCAAGTAGGCTTTCATTACGGTACTCGGATCATCCCTTCACATCTAGGTTCAGCACCACGGGTTGTTCTTAGTTTTGAACTTAACCTTGTCTGGGCGCCATGAAACCCATTGGGTTCCCAAGCGATGCCGTGTACACATGGATCTTTGCGTGAATGACCGTATCAAGATTGTGAAAACATTAGCGACCAGCGCTGTTGCCCATACCCATCATCTTGAACATGTCTCCGAGGTTGGGCATCCCCCCGCCCATTCCCGGAAGTCCACCCAGTCCACCAAGCCCATTACCCATTTGGCTCATCATCCCTGCCGAAAGCGGTGAGAATGGCACCAAAAAGCAAGGAAGAACAGAATACTTTGCATCTCCTCCATGTCCAGCTGGTCACCTCCCTGACCCTGCATCATGGCCTTCATCATCTCTTGCATACCACCACCGCTTCTTAGTTGCCGTTGCATCTGCTGCAACATGCCCGGGGGCATTGCACGCTGTGCCCAAGTTAAATAAGATAAGTCACCCTGAGCGGTATACACAACAGACCTGCATCGCTTGAATCTGTGCGGGAGTCGGCATGCCATTCACGCCGCGACCACGACCACCGGCTGCATTTTGTAATTTTTGCATCGCTTGGAGCCTGCAAATGGACCGGAGGGTTTGCATCACGACACGCCTATATCGTATCACGACATACCATCCGTTCTTTCCACCTGCTTGTTTAGCCATATTGGCCATCATCCGATACTGGCATAACAATTCCTCAACTTCTCGTACGGTCGTTCCGCTTCCTTTTGCCACTCGTGTGACCCTCCATGTCAAGCCTGTTGGCTTGCCGTCTTTACCCATTTCCATAAACATGGATCCATCCGAATCGAGTTCTGTGGCGGACATGCTGTCAGTGATATAAATCATCCGCTTCATGCGCAGCGAGCCCTCTTCGTCCGATCCAGCGAGTAATTCCTGTGGAAGACCCGGGATCATTGATGCGATCTTGCTAATGGGACCCCTGAGAGACATCAAACTCAGCTATGACCGGTGAAGAAAGCAAAGCGGAACATACATGTTCATGACATTTTGAATTTGTTCTCTCCAGTCCCTTATGCTGAGTTTACCCTCTTCGAGCTTCTTCGCCATCTCCTTTTGCTTGTCTGGGTTTTGGGCCGCCAGAGCCTGCATGTGCTCCATAAGGCCCTGCATATCGCCTAGACCCAGTAGCTTTGAGATGAATGGCTGCGGTGAAAATCGATCCAAGTCATATAAATGCTCCCCAACACCAAGAAAAATTATTGGTGTTTTGGTTGCAGCAACCCTTGTCACAACTGGGTGTCAATATTCGGCAGTAAAGAAGGAACACATACATACGCGGAGATGGCACCTCCACCCTTGGCGTGTCCATCCATCTTTGTAACAATAATTGCACCAAAATCAGCACTCTCCTTGAATGCGCGACTCTGCGCTTCAGCGGCCTGACCTGGAACAGATGAGTATACGTAGATACACAAGGAAGAAGACGTGCCTATGCTCGCATCGAGGATGAGAACTGTCATGTTCGGCTTGACGGCTTCGCTGATCTGAACCATCTCCTGGAAGAGTTCGGATTCCTGCTTATGTCGGCCAGACGTGTCCACGATGATGACCTCGAAACGTTCCTTCTTGAATTTAACAACACCTTGTGCTGCTATCACAACCGGATCAGTCTCGGTGTACGATCCAAAGTAAGCTACTTTGGCTTTCGTCGCCGACTGTCGAGTTTGGTCGAACGCTCCAGCCCGGAAAGTGTCGGCACAGACGATAGACGACTTGAAACCCCTCTTCTGATAATACACAGCAAGCTTGGTGCACGTCGTCGTTTTGCCGTTACCCTAGGACGTAGTCAAGGGGACGTTGTCGGAGAGGGCGATGGAATGAATGTACCTGGAGGCCGACGGCCATGATGACGTTTGACTGGCCTTTCTTTGGCTTGTATGGTTCAACCCCGGGGTCCACTAGGTGGACCAGCTCATCGAAAACTGCCTAACGACCAGCGAATGAGCGTCCATCATGATAAGCTCACGGAGGGACTCACCTTTTGTATGAGCTGTTTCCGGTTGAGGTCTTTCGACTTGTCAGAACCATCCAACGCAGCCTTTACTTTCGCCTTGACCTTTTGTCTCAGGGTAGCCACAAGCTTGACGTTGACGTCGGACTCGAGGAGTGCAGCGGTGATCTCTTTGAGTGTGGCATCTAATACCTGCATACGTGTACAAGACGGTCATCAAGATCCATGTCTGGTCGACGTACCTTTTCATCCACAACCGGTGCCCTACCGAGGGATGACAGGGCGGCGTTGAGCTTCCGTCCCAAATCTGCGAGGACCATCGTGGACGCCGCTATACAGGACACCGTGCGAACTCGCCCGATCTATCCAACTCTTTGACATGGCACACAGCGACTCGGAAGGCGAGACCATCGACGACCTCGAATTTGATGGCACGACCGACGGCGAGGGCGAGGATGACGACGACAACGAGATTGACGAGGCACTGCTCGGCGCGCTCGAGGCTGGTGTAGATGACGTGACGGAAGGGGACGACGTGCGTGCTATTCCCCGCTTCCTTTGCGTAGGCTCACGTTTGCGTTCCTTGCCAAGGAGTCACGTTCAGAGGACTCGGACGAGGAAGATGACGAGGAAGAGTCCGAACCGTATATAGAGCCAACGGTGGACACGGGTCTGGAGCCCTCTTCGCCGCCTGCGGCGGTGGTCACAGCGACACCACGATCGTCTACGCCGGAATCACCCCAAGGTACCGTCGTTCCCTGTGGACGCTACGTAGCTCAACTACGCCCTCGAACCAGTCGTCCCACAAGTACGACCGAGGTCGCCATCGCCTGCGGAAGTGCGCAGACGTGCCTTGGTCTTCCCGTTCACCCACAGGTCGCAGCTGCCCCGATCATTCACCGTAGAAGCTATATGTGCTATTCCCCATCCGGTGCCCACCCATGCACTGGCTTCGTCGTTTTGCATGTCACATCTATTGACCGGCTCGGACGATGGCTATATCCGCGACTATGACATTTTTGCCGCCGTCAATGGCAAGGTTACCTTGACCGCTCCTCAACGGCACCACTGCAATGTCGTTGAAGGAAACATGAAGTCCGGACAGATTCGGTGTTGGTGGGAGAATCCTGATCTCGTGACCTTTCCCCAAGGGAGCGAGACCACGGCGTCTCCGGTCTATAGCCTGGCTATGCAGTCTGATGCACTGTGGGCACTCGGTGGAACTAGCGTACGTGCACTCAGCCTCCCCGAATCACAGTGAAAGCTTATGCAGTGTTGTCCGCAGCGTGGTCACATTAATTTGTTCACGGTTCGACATGATCCTGGTCGGCTGGCACATGTGTTGCAAGGCCACCGTGGGCCCGTTTCTGGGCTTTCGATTGACCATGACGAGAAAGGTTTCTTCAGTGCCAGCTGGGACGGAGAAGCGATCGTGAGGATTACGTTAAGATGTGACACCACCCCGCGCTCATTTATAGCTCTTCTGATAGCAATGGGATTTGAACACTGGACAAGCTGTCCGCAAATTTACGGCGCATGGCGCACAGCTTGTCGGCGTCGCTGTAAGACCATTGAGCAGTTCGTCGCAGGGGTTCAGCCCGATATCTTCCGCGGGCATTAGCGGAGAATCGGAGACATTCTCTGACACCCTCGGATCTACGTCACATAAGACGACGAGTAGGCCGCCCTCGAGTGCGAACGTGGACACGTTTTCCAGCGCTGCAGGCAGGGCACACGGGCATCGGCAACAAACTTTGAATGCTTCTGCAAGTCAAAATAATGGCATTTCCAACACGGGTGGCCAAGAATCGGATGCTAAATCTGACACATCATTCGATCCGCTTTTCGACGACGAACCGGACCCTGATGGGGAGGGAGACGATTACGCGTGTGCAGATGGGGGAACGGACCGGGCCAAGAGTTGCCACAAGGAGAGTGCAGCTGCTAGTGGCTATGTGGGACTTGCGGTTCCCGAAGGGGGAGGATCTGATCCTACGTCGCAAGGCTCGCAGGGGGTACGATCATCGCAAAGCTCCGTTGCCCCACCGAAGAATGCGCCACCGTTATTGAACGCGGAGAACAGTGGCACGTTTTCTGCGGATATTCTAATGATCCCTGCTATCGATGGGCAAATTATGTTGTGGGACAAGCGAATGAATGCCCCAGGAAAAGGGGTCGGAAGATTGTGGTTGAGCGAGAAGACCCCGCCATGGTGTGTTTCTGTACGTATTCGAAGTTGATTTATCCGATCATTGTGGAGACTTTGGAACGGTTTGACAGGCGTGCTGGTCGACGGAGGGATCGCAGATCTACGTCGGACGACGAAACGGAACGGTGGACGTGTGGGACGTGCGACAGTTTGGACGGGGAGGCGTGTCGTGCACGCCTCGGCTGCTGAAGAGCCTGCGCAACCCTGCGAGCTCGGGGGTGGTGTCGTGTGTCGTGCCGTTCCCTGACGGTCGCCACATTGCGTGGTGGGTGATTTTGTCTCGTGACGACAAGGATGTGAAGATGATGGGACCACATTGCAGCGCATCCGTCGACAACATCCGATTATGGAACGTGGCAGACGGTGGGGAAAGCGATGGGAACGTGAAAGGGAGGGGTGGCGTGCCATTCAAGATCATACCGGGGCATCACGGGGGCTATGTATCAGAGATGGGTACGTGAAGCAAACCGGATCGGTTCGTGATTCTGAACATGAACAAGTCGTAGATCCGGGTGGACGATTCCTCGTGAGTGCTAGTAGTAATCGTGGGTGGCATGGGGAATCTACCCGTACGGTGTTTGTACACGAGATCAGACGGAACGTATAATCATGTCGTACATCCGTAAGATTACACTCGTTGGATTTCAAAATCGGTTTTGCTCAGGTCCCGCGGTAAACCCGCACGGTTTGGTTGTCAACTATGTCCTTCTCGTCATCCCCTCAACCGGAAATTTATAAGTTTCGCGGTCATCTTTCTGTCACGACCATGTTCCCCCTCTGAGTCTTCCCCATGCTGCTAAACTACCCCGTCGTGTTCCCCCTCAACCAGATCACCTACGTCGGTGAGGACGACTCCCAATTCTTCAAAGAGATACACGGGAGGCGTTTCAACGCCCTCAGCCAGCGCTACATGCTCCCCGCCGACCAGGAAGAGATCCGTGTGAGCACCCTTCCGTTCCGCCTCTTCCCTGCTTGACCCTCCCTAGCGTTCAGAGCTCCAGCACCGCATGATCCAGTTTCTCTTTGGTGGAAAGAACTACGTCGGCCCCATCAAGGACGTCCTCAACCCAAGAGAGGGCCAGGAGCGTTGCCGCATCCTCGACCTTGGCACTGGCGGTGGCTGTTGGTCCGTCTGGCGCACAACCGTCAACGTGTCCCCCTTTGACCCCAACATCACAGGGCCATCGACTTGGCAGACGAGTTCCCTGAGGCAGAGGTGATTGGTGTAGATCTCGCTCCCATCCAGCCTCGGTATTAAATTACGCCCCCTGCTTCCGTTCCCAGAGCTGACGTCCTCATTCTCAGCGACGTTCCAGAGAATTGCACGTGTGTCATTCGGATGATCCAGACTCGGGCATTTGAATGATCTCTTTTAAAGTTTCGAACTTTGCGATCTCGACCAATGGTATTTACCATACCCGAGCGAACATTTCGATGTCGTCCACGCGAGGTTTATGCACACAGGAGTGCGTTCTTGATTTTTTTCCAGGGTCGTTTTTTCCCTCGTGACAGGGTTTCTAGATTGAGAATTATACCCGCTTTCTGCACGAGATCGCACGCATGCTGAGACCGGGCGGACTTGTGATCCTAATTGAGTCCGACAGCGAACCAATTGCAGATGGCAAAAGCGCCACCGAGTTGACCCGTTCCGGGCAGCCGTCAGGGATGCGCGGCTGGTTCGCACTGTGGGAGACATACCGCCAGTCTCTCCGAGACCGAGGCATCGATGTCAACGTCCCATCCGAGCTTGCGAACTTGGTCGCCACGACGGGCGAGTTTGACAACATTGTCCCACAAGAGGGCAACATCCCCATCGGTCATTGGCCCAAGGGTAAGTGACGTGCCACGTCACCATGGACGTTAACAAGAGCGCCCCGGACGTAGACCCCGTGGCGCTGAGCATCGGTCAGCTTGCGTGGATGAACTATGACATCCTGCTGCCTGCCCTCAAACCGCTCTTCCTGTCGGGAGGCATGCGAGAATGGGAAGCCAAGAAGCTAATCGAAGAAGCCCATCAAGACCTGTACTATCCTCTCGTCCGTCCCTCCACGCGTCTTCACATTGTCCACGCGATCAAAAAAGCGTAATGTTCACCTTTTTCTTCTTCTCTTTGGGACACTGTACATGCGATTGAAAAAAAAAAGAAAAAGAAAAATCACACCACTGCCATGGCCCGTTTTGTATGCTATCCGGATTGTTAATGTGCTCACGCGTAGGTCTCGGTGGTGCTTGCTGTTGCTAGGCATGTATTGTATGGGTCGGATGGTTTGCATGTTCATGACGTCAGTGTAATGATATTTAAATGAACCGAGTCCAGGACGTAAAAAGCCAGGCATTGTCTACGAGTCGTACGAGTACATGCGGCCCAGGTCAGCCGCGAGTAAAGTATGCCTTGGCACCGTGACTCGCCAGTTCCGCCTTTGCCTGTGCAGAGGTGAGGAGAGCCACCGAGGGATTGATTAGAAAGACTTGCCTTGTCCATGGTGTGTCCAGCGGCAGCATGGTGATGCCAAATCTGGCAAGGTTCAGTTATTGGCAGAATGGCTGCGCAAATGTGGCGCACCTTGCGGTAATAAAAAGCGTTGCCCAGACCCTGGAGAGTCCAGCTGGCGGTCGCGACTGTGCCGAGGACGCCCGCTGCCCAGTGACCGCTGGAGTACATTTGAATGGTTTGTATGAGACCGGCAGAGCCGGTGCTAGGGATGCCGATGATCCTGTGGACGAGGGGAGTGAGCACGTGAGAAGGGGTGTCAAGAGGGGCTCACATGTAGAGGCTGAAAAGCAGGTGAAAACCACCAAAGAAGAAGTACAAGTCTGGGAAGGGGTGAGACACGTGGCGGGGGGAGAAATGAAAGTGGAACGGACAATAATATAAAGCTTGTTCCTGGGAGTGGGTGGATCAAGACGTGTTGGAGGGTGAGGCGAGAAAAGCGCACCTTCATGTAACCATTGTAGATCGGTCTGGGCGGTGTAAGGGGAGGAAAGGCGGAGCGAGGGATGAACTCACCTGTACCACAACAAGAAGGAGAGGGGAGTGATTACGAACAAGTAGCTACGGGAGGTAAGCGATTGATCGGGACGGAAATAAAGAGGCGTACCCAATGCTTCCACCGAGGTCCTTTCCTCCGTCGCTTGCGCCGGCGACGAGTACGAAGACGCAGGCGAGCATGTTGATGATGAGGGTGGCGATGAGGACGAGCCAGAGCTGGTAGAGACGGGTGATGAGGGGACGAGAGGCATCAGGGATCTCTTCGGAAATGGCGTGGTAGATGAGGGGGTAAACTGGAGGACATGAGGACGGCGCGAGGAAGAGAGGAAAAGGACTGACAGGGTGGCCAGTTATTGCGACCGTGTTTTCTGATGTACTCTGTGTGCTGGGTGAGTTCCTGCTCGCGTCGTTCGAGGTCGCGTTCACGCCTGTCGAGGTCCTGTAAATAAGCGTTCTGCTTTGGAGATGGGTCGTCGAAAGGGTTCGCGTCGAGAGAATGTGCAGATTCGAACGGGTTTTGAGTGTACTCGGCTGGGTCGAGGATGAGCACGCGCGAACGGTAACAGGACGGGACGTGGACGTACACATCACGACGAGGGTTTGGAAGGGATCGGCAAATTCCGGTGGAGATGAGAAAAGGTACAGCCACACAATGTCCATATGAACACAGCCACAAAGGTATATATGACGAGGGAGGGGGTCGACGTCGACGTCGCTCGGTCGATGCGTCTCTCTCTCTTTCTTTTTGTGTGTCTCGCGCTCGTCCTCGCACGTCCCCTTCCAGACGCGTGGGGCGGTCCCTACACCAACGGAGTGTACGTCTCGTCGCGCGTAGCTCGTTCATGTCCTCATCGTCGTCTAGCGCGACCTACTTTTATCAGAATGGAAACCCGGGCGCGTGCGGTCAATATCACTCGGACTGGGACTTTATCTGTGCAATGGGCACGTTCAACCCACCCCCCTCGCGTGTCCTTTCTCATTCCCTCCCATAGATCAAGCCCGTTTTGGTACCAGCGGTCCTGCCTCTTCTCTCTGCAATCAACGGGTCAACATCACCAATCTCGACACCGGTCGCTCGATCGTCGTCACCATCGTCGACGACTGTCCCACCTGCGACAATGACAATTCGATAGACCTCTCCGTCGGTGCTTTCCAAACGCTCGCGCCTCTCAGCCAAGGCATATTCCCCAGTCGGTCCACCCGTTCCCCCCGTTCCCTCGTTTGCTAACATCCTCCGAGTCGACTGGTTCTACGTATAGACACGCTTTAGACACTCGCTGCTGGCTCGGCCACGATGTTACACCCCGGTGGTCGCACCTCTATACCTGTGTCCCCTCGCTGGTCGATGTAGCATAATCATCTTTCGGACATACGTGACGCAACTTCAACTGGCTTGCTGTCGATCACCGTCGTAGTTATTCAATCGCTAGATGTCGTTTCGTTGTATGTACTTTGACTGTAGCCTAATACACGCTGTTGCTTTCGCACCGTTCCGCTTGACATGACACCACCAGTACAGAAAATCCTCGTCGTCGGTGGAAACGGCTTCATCGGCAGGTCTCACATCTCCTTCGTCCTCACCGTCGAATCACGTCTCTCAGGTTCCAACGTATGCAAGGCCGCCTTAGCGCGGGGCATCCAGGTGACCAGCCTCAGGTTCGCTCCCCATCGCCTGCAATGGCGTCTCTTTCAACGCGATAATTAGCTCCTCGGGAACACCTTACAAAACCCCAAAGGGACACACCCCTGCGTGGGTCGCCAATGTCAGCGTTCGTTATCCATCAATTCCAAATTCTGAAACCGTATGTTTGTTAGGTGGAATGGCGCAAGGCCGATGCTCTCCTTCCCGAAACCTACTCCGACATCCTTCCAAAAGTCGGTGCTGTCATACACACGCTCGGAACTCTCCTCGAGGACGGAAAATACAAGTCCGCGTTGGCGCACGGCGATCTCGTTGGCCTCATTGGGGCTATTGCGGACGGAGATGCCAGCCCACTCGACAGTCGAACACGACAGCGTAGCTACGAAATGATAAATCGAGATTCTGGTGCGTTGTTCCCTGAAACTGCCTCAACAAGACGCCGCTCCAATGAATGAATTTACTTCTCTCTCCATTCAGCTCTTCGAGTATGCGAAGCGTTCGCATCCAGTAAACCTGACCCTGATATCCCCCATGTCCGCACATTCATCTACTTATCGGCCGAAGACATATTTCGACCCCTGATACCCGCAAGGTACATCCAGACCAAACGCGAAGCGGAGCACAGAATAAACCAGCTCCTTCGTCACCACCCGAATCATCGTCGTGTGTTCATTCGTCCGAGTAAGCCTTCTCTCTTATGCAATCTATCCTCTTACAAGAACCGACAACGTGCTTACGGCTCACATTCAAGGCCTCGTGTACCACGCCCACCACAGGCCGCTCACCTCCCCTCTTGCCGCGCTGATCGACTTGTCAGCCTCTATTCATGCAAGCGTTCCCAAAGGCCTACCAACCCCGTCTTCCTTGCTCCGAGCCGCAGGTCACGCCTTCCCGTCTTCTCATGGTTCGCCGCTCTCCTCCCCACTCCATTCAATCGCGAATGCGCTCTCAATTCCGCCGATTCACGTGGAGCACGTTGCAGAAGCCATTTGCATCGCACTCGACCCTACAAAGGACGTCAAGGGTGTCGTCGGCGTAAAAGAAATGAGGGAACTCATTGGTTGGTCGAAAAAGGGTCAGGAGCCGCGCCTTGGGCGTGCATAGGGTGACAGGCCCTTTCCGCAGGAAAGACGGTGTCACCATATGACTCGTGTAGACACTCTTTCGGGCATGCGACGGTTTCAGGTCCACGCCCTTTCTGTACGGCACCCACCTATCAGCGACGTGGGGATGCAATCTAATACTCCACAGATGCAGTCTGGGGCGGAGCCAATCGATGGACTTGGGCGACCAGTTCGTGAACCAGTCCGAGCAATTCACCCCTCACGTAAGTTAATTTGAGTTCAGTGTCGACAATACGGAACGAACCTGCCACTTGGGACCTGGTGGAGCTACACGTCTGGTGACTGTTCCTATCCTCGGCCACGGTCCGTCACGAGGTCCGCATGTGATCCTTGTCTTGTTCCGACTTTGGACGGGGCATCGAACATGCCCAAAGACAAGTCGTGACGATCGTCCCTCGTCCTCCAAACGGTCACCTGGAGCCGCACTTGGACCCTTGGACAAAATGAACGATTCCTGTCGAGGCACATCGGAGATCACGACCGGAAAATCATTGTTCCAGGTAACCACACCTGAGAAAATCACCGTGCAGGACATCATCAGAAACGGAAGCACTTGAAACTACGATATCGGTGATTACAATCATTAAATAGACTGCCCACATTTCATTCCAAAGAAACCAGACTGGCCAAACAAGCAACCGTTGGAGGATCCGATGGGGTTCAAGGGCAACCTTTGCAAATAGAATGGCGCTGGGACTCACATGACCCGGGCTCGACCGTCGTTGGCGCAGGAGGCCTTGAGAGTAAAAAACCCCATGAACGTTCCTATCTGGAAGATCAGTGATATAGAGATGCACGCCCCAGCAGCGATATTGACCACCCAGGCCAGCGCACCGTCAAGACGCTCGATAGGTGCTCCGGTCGGATCTCCCCCTGGAATAACGCTACCAAACGCGTCACAGGACTAAATTAGCGACGGGGGAAACATGTCGACTTTGAAATCTGGAAACCAACGTAGAATGAACACGTACAGTGCTGTGTGTGAACCAGAAGACAGGAAAGAAATTCACGACGGGGAGAACGTGTGACAAGCAAATGTACTGTTCCTATACCTACCGCCATCGTCAGCCTCCACGGGGTCGTCCAGTCAGTGTCTAGCCACCAAACAAGCGGACGCTTGCTCGTTGCCGAGTCCGATCAGACCACTGTGCATTCCGACATCGTCTGATTTAGTATACAAACCTGGTCTATCTCTGGACGTTCTTCCCTCTTTGCGCGCATCCGTTCATGCCCTCCCTTTCTCTTGCCAAGTCTGCCGTCTCTGCGATTCGTGCACCCGTTCCCCGCCCACGAGCAATAGCAAACTCGGCTTCTTCAGGCAAGGCGTTGCCTTTCTCCCTCCACGGCCTACGCGCTGGAGTAGACGACTGTAGCAATGGCAAGACGTTGCGCATGCTTATTTTCGGCAAACCTGGCGCTGGAAAGGGGACACTTTCCTCACGACTCGTGAAAAAGTATGACGTCTTGACGATTTCTACCGGCGACCTCCTGCGCCAACACATTGCGGACGGGTTCGTAACCAGTCTGGTGTCGTTCTCGACCACCACTCATCTACTCGCAGAACCCAGGTCGGGCGTCAAGCCGGAGAAATCGTCGCGCAGGGAGGGCTGGTCCCTGACGACCTCATGCTCAAAGTCGTCACCAGTAGACTGGATATGCTTCGCGACAGGGTTCGTTCAACCGAATGCTTCTCTTCTCACTGCAGTGATGATCGACGCGTCCCTCAGCACTGGATCTTGGATGGTTTTCCTCGCACTCTAGGACAAGGTAAACTTCTCGATACCCATCTAGAGTGTGTATACAGACCCTTTTCGTGTGTATTCCCCCTGAACGATGCCTGTCCCAGGGGTCAGAACACACCTCTGACGTTGGTCGTGAACCTTGACGTCCCTGACGAGGTGATTCTTGGCCGGATATCCGATCGTTGGGTGCATCTCCCATCAGGGCGAGTGTACAACATGTCTTACAACCGTCCCAAAGTGGACGGCTTTGACGACGAAACTGGGGAGCCCCTCACGAAGAGGCCGGACGACCATCCAGTGAGTCACCCTCTACGTGCTACGTGCATGAAGTTTATGCACCATGTCACGTAGGAAATCTTTACACGTCGTTTACAGCAATTTTATGCCTCCACATCACCCCTTCTCTCCTACTATGCCTCGAATCCCAAGTCTGCTTGTCTGGTCACTTTGCAGGGTGAATCGTCTGACGAGATTTGGCCGAAACTCGACGCGGCCGTGTTGTCATCGTTCCCCAGCTTGCGAGAGTGGTTGCCCCGTCGAGGACGGTATAGTCTCAGCAACCCTTTTGTACTGCCAGATAAGCGGCTACAGAGAAAACGAGCTGTATGGAGTAATTGAGGGTGGTCTTCTTGGACACCATCGTAGTAACTTGACCTGTACTGGTATAATTGATGGTGGTTTACCAAAAGTGGCGGTCATTGTGTCTCTAGCCGAGTTGCACTGCACCCCGACGCGGTCCACGATGCGTACGCTTTTGTTCGCCTCAAGGCATGCTGGTATAACGCTCGCAGCTTCCATTCTCCTCGTTGACCATGTTCTCCACCCTCTCTCTACGCTTTGCCGCTCGTTCTGGCCGAGGCATCGTCCCGTACAACATGCCGCCCTACTCCACGTCTGAAAACAGCACCGCTCAGAACAAGTCTGTTCTACGCATGCTCTTGGTCGGTAAACCATGTTCTGGAAAGGGCACTCTCGCCGCGCGCCTCTCGAAACAGTACGACGTTTCGACGATATCCACCGGCGATCTTGTTCGACGACACATTGCGGCAAGGTTGGTCATCCTCTCTGGCTAATCCTCTGCGACTGATCTTTGCCCAGGTCCGACATCGGGAGGCAAGCAGAAGGGATCGTGGCCGCTGGCGGCCTCCTCCCAGACAAAATGATGCTAGACCTGATCACGACCGGACTCGGTACCCTCAAGGACAACGTCAGTTCTTCTCGCTACCCTCGAGTCATACGTGCTCACGCGTGCATTCATAGAACTGGATCCTAGATGGCTTTCCACGCACACAGCGACAGGGAAGGCTGTTGGACGATTTCCTCGCGTGAGCCCCGTACCATGTATCGCGATGACGATCGCTGATCCATTCGCAGGGAACATGGCGTACCGCTAACTCTGGTCGTGAACGTCGACGTCTCGGACGACCTGCTGTTTCAATGGATCTCGGATCGCTGGATCCATCTTCCATCGGGTCGTGTTTACAGCGCGTCCTACAATCCTCCCAAGATCCTAGGATTGGACGACGTGACGGGCGAGCCCCTGACGAAGCGACCGGATGATAACCCTGTACGAAGATCCTCCTTTGTTCTCCGCGTGTACTGACCATCCGTTTTCTAGGAAACCTTTGCTCGTCGCCTCGAGCACTACTACGCGCAGACGTCGCCTCTCCTCTATTATTACGCCTCACGCGCGTATTCCACGCGCATCATGAATCTGTATGGAGACTCGGACTCCGTCTGGCCTACAATAGAGACGGTCATGCGCGAGTCTTTTCCCGGCGTCCGTGAACGCGTTCTTGCCGCTCCACGAACTCGCCTCGGACAACCACAAGTCAAGTTGCCTTTACGCGCATCGCTGGCCATCGCGGACGGACTTTGCTCCTAGACGTCCATCGTGTCGATAGATTGCTGATGTTCTTTGATCTATTTTCTTGTTCTCTTCAACCCCCACCCCCATCCACTCGTTTGGCATGTAGATATATATCGCTAACCTTATCTGTCGACGTACTGTAGATCTATATCACATCCACACACTTGTGCTGTATACCCCATGTCCATATTCAAATTACATTTGCTGTAGCAGTACAGCAAACATCAATCGAGGGTCAAAGGGTCGTTCTTTTACACATTCATCAAGTTTCAAACGTTCGGGAAGCTGGCCAATGGTAAAACGTTTGATCGTTGTCATTCGTCACGGGGCCATCCGCCGTTTGAAATGTCAAAGCGCAGTACACGAGTAATGGGGAATTTCGGAACACAACCTGGCACCGGCCACAAGAATCTAGGATCGTTCAATAATCATAAGGACATGAAGAAAAGCGGAACAGCTGTCGATACAATCGGGTAAAAGGGGAAAAAGATCGGACCGTACGTCCTGAAATCGTGGATTAATAATCAAGATAGCAAGACAACAAAACATGACAGTAGGGGTAGCGCTTGAGTGTGCTCTAAGATATCGGTTGGCCGTCAGTACTCGTGTGATGAAGTAGAATTACGTGGGTTCCAAAACATGAGACGAAAAACGCGCAAGGCTGCCAGCAGCTCCGTTGCTCAGGGTCGTTTTCATCGCTATCTAGGCGATCTCCCAGATTGATGTCTCCAGGACACGGAATATTGTTGTGTCTTTGGCGTTCTCCGACCACCCGACGGACTCTCTCCAGTTCATGGAGTTGGCTTCCTTCTCTCCAGCGCCCGCAAAGAGTCCAAGGTCATCATCGGATATACCACGAAAGATGAGGAACAGTCTGGTGAAGACGCATGGATCAGCAGTGACTGAAATGTCGATGGCGTTGGCGATTTTCGTGGGAGAGAGGAAGCGATATGCAATGTTCTTGTGAGCAGAGAAGGCGTGGAGATTGTTGCTGGGACAGGATCGTTAGAAAACCCGAAAGGACGGACGAGCCGAAAAACATACTTGATAAAGTTAGTTCGCGCATGCAAAGACATTCCAAGCTGGTCCAGGACGATCATAAGGTGGGATATAAAGTCGCGAAAAGACATTGCGAAGCCATTTCGCGGTGCAATAAATTCGTTGGGATCAACCATGGCTGGGTCAGGTCTGGTAGAAAGAAAAGACGTCGGTCAATGGAAGACGTAGTGCGGACGGTCGCTTACACTGCTTCATAGTACAAGGATGTTACGACCATTTCGCTCTCAAAATGCTCAAGCGCACCACCGGGATGTACTCGCAAGAAATATTTGTGCTTATGTTCTCCTACGTTCTCGGCCGGTGGCCAGGTCAAGGCGAGTGACCAGAGGGGGTTGGCTGTCAGAATGACGTCGCAGTATTGTTGAGCAGGGGCAAGGATACTGAGGTGACACTTGGCCGAGGTTGGGCGGGCAGCGGTGGTAAGCTTGGTCATGACACGAGAATCAAAGAGAAAATCTGGGGTAATGTCAGGGTCTTTCATCTTTGTGCCGGTGAAATCGACGGTGTGGGTATCGCCGGAGTGGACGATGTTGAGTTTGCCCCAGAACATGCCATCGACGACGGTACCATCTTCCATACGGGCCATGTCGACGTCGTCGGCAGAGGAGACCGTGGTTTCAAGTGCGATGTGCTGTCCTGGGACGAGTTCGAGATTGAAAGTGGCAGGCATCTCCGTGACTGGTGGGGGCCTGAAGGGGCAAAAAGAAGTGGTTACGGTGTGTGTGTGTGGCGGCACGATACTCACGGGGGTGGACTAGAGAAGTGTCAGCGACGCGTCCAGAAGGGAGGGAGAGGACGCACGGTGGTTCTTCGGGTGGGGGAGGAGCGTCGCTGACGATCTCTACGCGGAGACCCTGAACGCCGATGATGGCAATCTGGTACGAATCTTCGCCGGTCAACTGCATGCAATTGCGCACGCGGTCGAGGGATGAGTGTTCGGGATTGCGTCAGAACGATCGCAGATAACGCACGTAAATGTACGGTCCGGACACCAATCGCTGGACCTGATCTCAGCGACAAAGAAGCGAATGAGATATGGGAGGACGAACCGAGGCATGGAGAGAAGCAAATTCAGTAGGCACTCGCAAGCTGAAGATGGCATCTGGGGGAGGCTTTGTCCAATCTCTGGCGACGGCCTCGAGTTCCTAAGGACACTGGATGAGGGAGAAACAGAAGGGACGCTGGGCATGGACGCCTCACAGGAAAGCTTTGTGGCAGCTGGAGTCGAGTCATGAGCGAGCACCTGGGCGGAGGGAAGGGATACTGACTACTCTGACTGTCTCCATGTCACCGTATGCCAGGGTGAGGAGGCGCTGTCTGGCGAGGGCCATCTGGGACTGTTTCTCGCGATATTCGCTGTCCTTGTCGCTCTTCTTGTTCTTGAATTTGTTCCAGAATGACTGGGATGGCAAACTCGCGCTGGTGGATCTGTGGAGGAAAGATAAAGGGGAGCAAGCGCAGTGCATGGAGTGACCTACGCAGGGGAGAGGAGCATGTCGAACTGGGCACGATGGTGGTCGATGGACAGCCTGATTTTCTGATACTGGCCAGACACGCGACACAGCAACACGAGGCATTCCCCAATCCATACCCCCTTACACGCCACCGTCGAGCACGACGACGACGACGACGACGACGACGAGCAGCGTCGACCACCTCGCGCCACCCGTACCACGCGCCCGCGCCCCGAACCCGGCCCCGCACGACCCGACCCGACAGTCATGTACCTCTCTCGTGCGTTCCCGCCCGCTCAGCGACGCTTCTTTGTCTCCACCGTCCTCCTCTCTCGCACATGGGAGAACGAGACCGTCGTAGAGCTCCGCAAGGAAGCAAAGGTGCGCGGTCTGTCCGTGTACGTTTTCTCTCGCGCCTGGCTTTCGCACGAAACGCCCTCCTTTCGCATGACAGGCTGACCGTGATCTAGCAAGGGAAACAAGTCGACATTGATTGCCCGCATCCAAGAACATGAGGAGAAGAGCGTAACTTCTCCCCCTCTCCCCAGCACGACTCAAAGTGCCTCAACCAACGTTCCCCCAACTTTGCAGGCGACGTCTCCCGGCATTCTACTGGCCGCAAAACCGGTCGGCACATCTACACACGCCGACTTTTTGGCCATCAAGTTGCCCAATCTTTCCCAGCCTTCTCACAACACGCCCGTGCAAGTCGTGCGTCTCCTTCGTTTCGTCCCTGATCCATCGTGTCATTGATTCATTTCCCCTAATTCCATATCCATGGTCTCCATCAATTTGACATTTTCTTCAGCCTTATGTGCCCGACTTCTGGAATTCTGCCCAACCAAAAGTCGACCCCCCCTTGGAACTCGAACGTCCCAAGTTGCACGTCGTCGGCGGGTCAGCCACTCATTATGACGGAGGGCCGACCTATAATCTTGAAAAACTTGAAGAAGATGGTTCGACATCCGCGACCGCTCAGGCCGATCACCGCTCAGCCATCAAAGAGGTTGGATTGTGGCCAGAATTTTGCGCAAGTCTGGGACTTCCAAGATCGTTCAGCGCCCGTCGCACCTTGTCTGATTTGGCTGCGCGAGGGAAGATTGAACCCCAGGTTCGGTCGAGGCCTTTGACCAATGAAGAAAGGAAAGGATTATATATCCTCCTCGGCATCGTTGCAGGATCATGGTTGGTGGGAGGGCTCGTGAATTGACCAACGGTTGTTGCAGAGGCTATTAGAACATTCATTTCTTTGTAGAGTCACGGACAAGTCCCGAGGTAATCGTAAAAAGGATGCATCAATCAACGTTCCTAGGTATCGTTCCTCACATTGCCAATCGTCCAACGTTAGTGCTCGAACACTATTCGCCATCAGATTCCCGTCGAGAACTAATCATCGTCGCCAATGGGCTTCTTGTCCTGCGGTGAGACCTCATCAATCATTCTGGGCGGCGCTGTTGTCTCGTCTCCTCGGATTTCCTGCCCTTCTATTCTCGATGTCTTCTCCTTCCTCGTAATTACCGCGCTCTCATCACGAATCTACCTTTTCTAGGTCGCACATGCGCTTCCGAGTTCCGTGTGCACACCAATAGCGTACTCTCGCCAAGACGAAAGTGGCATAGATGCCATAACCTCACAGCAGCAAGATTTGTTCTCAAAGAAAATAAATATTTCGTGGTAACCTCTCACTATACAACGTACCTTATGTGGTAGCGTTGGTGGAGTTGGCAGACGCATTCCCAGCGCCACCATTCTTTCCTCGTCCCCATCTTACGGATATCCTTTCCCCGTCCATGTCAAGACCATGCGACCAAGCCTCCGCCGCCCGTTCTGCAGACGTTCGATTATTAAAGTTGGCAAACGCACACCTTTGCAGGGGTTAGCAGATAGTGGCGAGACCGACAGGTAGATGCGCACCTCGACTTTGCTACATGAACTATTGACTTGATCTCTGACGAAGGAACATGGGGTAGCGAATTCACAACAAGTGTCCGTATTTCCGCTTCCGTCGCGGAGGCAGGAAGCGATGAGAGGAACAACGACATCTAGCATCGTGAGCATCTCGGGTACCGAAATTGAAGCGGAAACATACAATGGACTGGTCTTCTGGAGCCTTGAGTCCCTGCGCCACAGCATGGTTCGCCATGATTTTTCGCGCAACGGGGTCATTCTGACCATGATAACGGTCCTGGATACTCTGGTGTGCGAGTTCGTTATCCGCTGGTTTCTCGTGTCTGCAAAGCAAATTGGTCGTTTAGAGACCATTTCACAGGCAACATTACATACCTGTAAGGGCATTCAGCCCCTCGTTTACATTCGCCCTTGACGAAGAATGAGCATATGTGTGGTCGGTTGCGCTTATAGTAGGGGTTCGTGCGAGCCAGCTCCTTCAGCATCTCCTTTCCCGCAGAGCTGGTCTTGCCGCCCAATTGCATCATGGATGTAACACCATCTTCCATCTACTCACGGACGCGTTGAGTTTATGCTTGGAAACGCGACATGAAGGGTGACTGTACCTTGTTCTCCATGTTTTGTGCATAATACTCGCGGTTGATGTCGCTCGTTGGCGCCTCGCTCTGGATAGCCAACGCAGTATCACGGACTTGAGTCGGCAAACCATACTCGAGATCCAACAGACATGTCTGACAGACGTTCTTGACCTTGGCACACGTTTGGCAGATGACGGTGGCTTTGTAACGAGCGCCTGAACCAGGGTTCCAACGGAAAACGGTGAAGGGGCGTGCACAGGTACCACACGAACGACCAAACTCTTGTTTCGACTGCAGGAACACTTGAACGGCGAGGTGGCATGTAGGAAACGATCGACGTACCATTCTGATGAACGGATTGTCACCAAGACCTGTTTCGTTGTGTTAGTCCGGATTCGGTGCACCCACGAAATCGTAGCAGCCGTACATGTCTCGCAGAGAATCGGAAACTCGCTCTGCTCCCACTGTGCTTTGTTAAGATCGGCCTTGGGCATGGTCTGGATGAGAGATGGTGCTTGGTTCAAAATTTGGGATATAAGCTGACTAATTAACCCCTGTCTGCTCGCTACGTGTATGTGATGATCAACGACAGATTGAACGGTAGCGTGGACGCGGTGACGATGACCTCTCCCCCTTCCTCTACTAGCTCTGATACCTTTTTTTCCAGGTTCGGCCGAGTCGCTTCTTCAAGCTGTGGAGGAGCTTGGAAATATATCTGTCTCGTCGCCGTTGACAGGGAAGGCTTCTTGACTTGACTGCATGTCACATCGTCAGCATGCACGCAAGTAGTCAAGACCTGTACAGAAACCCTTACATGGTCTGTTTCTCTGTCAACATCTCAATCAACTGTTCAACGGTCCACTCCCGACTTATTGATATTTCCAAAGCCTCGCCGCCACAAACCGGACAGTGCTCGCGCCGTTCGTGCTCGAACGTGTACGAATACACGCCCTCAGTCCCAATCAACATGAAGTAATTATTGAGATATGCTGCGGAACTGGTTGCGATCTTGAATGCTTCGTTACAGCACGATGCTGAGATCATGTTAGGAGGGGTGAGAATGGGGCTGGCGATACGTACCGGCGATGATGGCGTTTGTTGAGGCTATGGCTGGTATCACGTTCTTGACAACACCCTGAGTGAGCGACCAGGTCACTCCTTCTATCTTGAACTCCTTAGCTCGTGCAGATGCGACAGTGTACAGCCAGCCAATGTGTTCTGGATCATCGGTGTCAAGCTTCTTTTCTGGAAAAAAAAATTGAGACAAAGAAAAGACATGTGATCGTAATATACTAACCCCCGTGGACTCTGGGCCACTCGAGTACAGAAGCCCATTCAATGCAATGTTCAGGGAGGCGCGGTGTATTAGCGATTGTGCATATTGGGAACGTTGTGGGTTTGTTAAGCATGTCGAGCGAGCACTCATAACAGGAGGACACGGTGGGAAGAATGACACGAGCCTGTCCCTTGAAACCTGTGATACAGGTTAAAATTTAGCATTCGGGAGGATCGCTGTCACTCACCTTCTGTTCCACCATCAATAAGGGGTTTCAGACTCTCTGGGTTTTCTGGATCTACCAAATTAACAAGCGTTGCGTTGATCCATCGGCGCGCCTCCACGGAATCGAGGCCACAAATGACGAGACTGAATTGCATGTAATAATCATCACTCTTGTCTTGAATCCTTCCAAAGTAGCTGCGTCGACATGCAGCGGGAACTATTATTATAGGAGTCACGTACTCACGGTGTGACCTTTACACCAGGAACTCGCCTCATAACATACTCGGCTGCCACGATGGCTTTCGGCTTGCCAACATCGGCCTGTCTGTGCAACGTGTTCAGCACCCTGCATCGCGCCAAGCACCAAGACATAGGCGCACCTGAACAGAAACTGACGATTGAGGTTGCTGATATCAATGGTGTCCATGTCGATAACGTGAATGTCCTTGAACCCTGTCAGCGCAAGGTTGGCTAGAATCTCGCAACCCAACCCGCCGGCGCCAATGACCAGGATCTTGCACTTGTTCCGAAGAAAGTCTTTGACCTGTGAAGAATAAGAATCTACCCGCGAAACTGTGTGGACAACTGTACCTCATCGCCTGCCAAGAAGGATGGATCTGTTCGTGGACCTGGCCGATCTAGGATTTGGTCAATGTGAAGGTAACGATCCTGCCAGTCGCTCGAGGTTGCTGATCCGTTAACACGAAAAGAGTTGGTTGCCATAAATGATGCGAAGCGACGTCCAAGGAATGTCTACGACTTGGAACAAACCTCGACTTGGCCGTTCTACGCGATGAACTTGACAACCCCGAGGGTATGACTTTATTATGTAAGCCTACTCAACTCCTCCTAGCGACCTCGATTATGGCGCAGGTCTTGAGTTTCAACGGCCATCAGTACCTACGACAACGCTTGGTATTGTCGGTGTTGAGCGGAAAGCCAGTCAAGATAGACAAGATCAGATCCGAGGATAAGAATCCAGGCTTGCAAGGTGTGTTTTGCAACTCTGGTCCGTCCTGTCCCCGCTAGACTTTTCTGACGTCCCAGACTACGAGATAAACCTGCTGCAATTGTTGGAAAAGGCGACGAACGGCACCGTCATCGAAATCTCTGCTACTGGTATGCTGTAAGTAAATTCAAGGTACATCTGCTTGATGAATCGCCTCAGGTACTGCCATCCTCTTCAAACCAGGGATTGTCTCTGGTGGGCCGGTAACTCATGAATGCCCACTCTCCCGCGCAGTGGGGTATTTCCTCGAACCCCTTGTCATGCTCGCCCCCTTTTCGAAGAAGCCGTTTCAGTTTACCTTGCGCGGCATCACAACGGACGACATGGACCTTTCTGTGCGTTCTGCGTCACAATATCTTCAAAAACATGCTGACAACCGCCAAGGTTGATCTTATACGGACAGTGACCCTTCCCCACCTCCAACTCTTCGGCATCTCTGATGGTGTTGAGCTGAGGGTGCGTACATTTTCAGCATCGATTCAGCGCCTCGGGGACCAAAGGTTGACAGATAAAAAAACGTGGCGCTCCTCCTGAAGGCGGTGGAGAAGTTCAATTTCTTTGCCCTATTATCAAGCAAGTAAAAACACTCAACTTCGTTGAACCAGGCAAGATCAAACGAATAAGAGGAATTGCGTGGGTAATTTCCGGGCTCTGCAAAACCATCATTCATGCATCCGTCCGCATACAGACACGCTGTACGAGTTAGCCCCCAGTTCTCTAATCGCATGATCGATTCCTGTCGCTCGGTTCTCAATCGTTACATACCTGACATCTACCTTTACTCTGACGTATACAAAGGGGGAGAGAGTGGAAAGTGAGTCTTAACCTTCCGAACGTTTCCTCTGTTGACCGTCGTGTAGGTCTCCGGGCTACGCTCTTACTCTGCTAGCGGAATCCACGACATCTGCTATTCACTGCGCCGAGGCTGTCGCAAAACCGGGTGGTACTCCAGAGGATGTGGCGCTCTTAGCGAGCCGTGCCCTCTTGCGTGAAATACAGCGTGGAGGTTGTATTGATCGGAAGCATCAAAGCCTCGTTCTTTTGATGATGGTGTTAGGCAGTGAAGATGTAGGGCGATGTCGGATGGGCGAAGCGTCGCCTCGGACGTCAGTACCCTGGCGCTCAATTCAAGACCGACACTCACACCATCATTTAGAATTCAGTTTCTCCGGGACATCAAAACATTCTTCGGAACGTCGTTCAAAATCGTATCCGCAAACCCGTCTGATCCACACTGCAAGGACTCGGTTTATTCTTGCTATGGAATTGGGTATGTCAATGTCAATCGGACGCTTGCTTAGGATCTCCGCCAGCACTGCAACGAAAGCATTTATTCTCGACCTATCCTACATCCTCTTTTGAGGTGTCTTGCCACTTAACGATAAATGATTGACACTCTGCCGAAATCTCCGTCTCCCCTCCCGCCCCCGATCACGGCGAGCCATTGTTGGAGTAGTGGCCACCCTGCCTCAAATCTCGTTGACAATTCATCAGTGTGATGTTCACCATCAAGAAGAGAGGTCAATTCAGGAGGCGGCGTTGGCGCATTTGGTAGCTGGCCCGACCCTTGAGAGAGCGAAGTATGGATCTGTGGAACCATTGGTGCTGATGGCGAACGAGATGGTTTTGGGCGGCCTGTGGATACGGGACCGACAGAAGGTCCATACCACAGAGAACGACCTTCTTTGCTCGAAACTTCTGATTGTTGGTATATTGATAACCGGCGACCATCCGAGTTTACTCTAGGTCGTCCAACGGGCCGTTCACGAGCGGCGCTGGACTCCTCCAAAGATGCTGAAGAAGGTTGATTGCCCGCTGTAATAGAACCACTTCTCTGAAGCGTTCTAAAACGTAGTTGTTCTAACACCTTCTCCGCTGCACTCGTCCTTCGTGGTGCGGTCCTGGTCAAGTCGGTTTCTCTAGTCGGTGAGCTAAGGAGAGCCTCACTGCTGACTGGAGCTGCGAACGCAGTATCGGGGAGCCGCCCTCTAAAGTGACCGAAAGTTTCAGGGGAATTTACCAAAGGGGTAGTGCGCTGCAATCCGAGTTGGGCAGTAGGCGACGAAAAGCTTTGTCGACGTCTACGATTTCCTTGTGATGGCGACTCTGGGATCAAAACTGGATAGCGGTGGACTCGGCGAAGGAAGCCCTAGTAGAGAGCGGAACCAGAGTAAATAAATAGAGCGGCGAAGGAACGCATCTCATACTCATACCTTTATGACACCGAAGCTCGTAAATCTTCGAACGTCAATACCCAGCTCGTGAACCGTATGGCTTTCCATCCATTCAAATACAGTCCGTCCTGGTTTCAGCCGGGAGTAGAGATGCAATAGCTTGGGCCAATCGGGAATCGGCATTCCTGATGTATGCTCAAAACGCGCCCATGAAATCAACTCTGTAAATTACCTGGCTTGGTCACGTAGGGACCACACTCATCCTTGACATGAGGTTCATCTGCGAGCCACTGGATGTTCTTCCTCAGCGTATACATGTTTGAGTATTGGAATATGTCGGTTGTCATTATGACCTGGTAATACCTCACCATGTAAACTGAGTATACGAATGGGATGCATACATGGAAGACTTGACACTTACAGAAGGTGAGAGATCGCCTGACGAGTTAGCTCGAGGTCGCAGACTGCTAGCTGCGCAATGCGACTGACATGGTTCACACCATTGATATACTGGCAAACCTATAAAGATAGTTTGAAGATAGCTTCGGGTCGAGACAGCGAATCTACCTTTCTCATCGTGAGATCCCAGCTATCCTCTATGCGTTTTGAAAGGTTTATGAGCGCAAGAGGTACATGCCAGTCCCTCACTGAGGGTGGATTGGGATAGAACGGGAGAATCTTCAATTCGATAGAGTTGAAGTCGTCGATCGGGATCGAGGTCTCGGAATACGAATTCAGATCCTCATAAAGTTGCTCGATGATGGTGTACATTGCTAATGACGTTTGGGGGTTTGAGAGAAACATTGACTCTTCCTGAATTATAAAGTCGTGAGCATGGATTGCTGAGAGGAATCCACAAGAGGCGAACTTCGCAAGCCGTGAGGACCCTACTGACTTTCCGGACGATAGGTTCATAGCAGCTCAGATTCGCCGAGCGTTCGAAAACGAAACAAAGGTTGAACCTGAAGAAGTACCGCTCATACTTTCCAGCGAGAGACACTGGGAGTCCAATGATGCGATAATTACCGGTCGCACACACGACGAGGCGACCACAGAGAGGGTTGGGGGGGATAACATACTTCGAAATGTCGTTAAAGTTGAAGAGGGTCCTGTTGGAAGAGGCAGGACGATGCTGAGGGGAAGGCAAATGACGGAGAGAGCCTGGACGCTGGCCACCTGCTGAGATCACGGAAGAACTGGAGCGACGAGACAACTTTTGTTCTTCTCCCTCAGCCAAGGTTGCGTTGGACGGTTTCGGCGAAGAAGTCACCGACAAGCTCGTGGTCGGCGCAACCGGTGCTATGAGACCTTCGGGAACTTGGAAAACGATTTTCGGGCCAGTCCTGACATCGAATATCGCGTAGAACACAGAGTGTATTCTAGGCAGGAATGTTTCTCCCTCGGCGGGTGGCATTTAACTCGGCTGGGTGTCGAAGTTCGAGCTGTTTATATATGCTAGGCCAATCGCTGCTGTTGGAATCATCAAAACCCAGTCTGCCATGTCTTCGTGAAATGCGACTCGAAATGAGTAACATTAACGTAGGTCCTATGTGCATGTATACATGATATCGTAGTGTCCAAATGAAAATGGTAACGGTTATCGTCAACCACCTCCCGAGATCGCATTAGAGATTAAACTCTAAAGGGACATTGAGAAATCGTATTATGCTTTCAAAAAAAATCCCTTACCTCGATCTCGGATGCCGTCAAAGGACAATGGAAACTGGCAGAGTTACTGATCGTAGGCGAGACTGTGAAGAAAAGCACACGCAGACCCAACTGAGGAAAAAAGAGAGATTAGATCCTGCAAAATCCATCGTAAATTTGGAGCTCGACTTGCCGTGATATCATAGTTCACAGTGATGTCCGACACTGTACCACCTCCAACGCCACATTTGGTGGCCAAGTCTGCAAAAATCGCGGCACTTGACGACATATTGGTTGTATATTCGATCGAGAAAGGGAAGGTAAAGTTTGTGGTAGAGTGCGAATGAAAGGTGACACCATTCTCCTGCCCTCCTCCAATAAGCGTGTTGCCAATTGGGTAGTAGATCTGACATGGCGGTAAGTAAAAGAATGATTGAGAGACGTCTTGAGACGCATACATTCGCTTTTATCGACGAAAACGACACAGAAAAATAATCAGGATTGCTGACACTGTCATCCGATGAGTGCCTGGCTAAGCCGTGGGGCATTCGGACATGGCACGTACTATATAGGGATCTCAAGGTTGATCTGAATGCCGTTGCTCAAAGTCTGGATCTACGGAAGTAAGCGAGGTTTTAGGTTGCCAGTGATAGCAGCAAAGTGCAAATACCTCGCTTCCATTGGACGTAGCCTGTACGTTGCCAACTAGTATATTGGGAGGACGAGTCCACTTGATCAGCCAAGCTTCGTTAGTAACCCCACCTTCTCTCAAAGAGTCCACTCACCAGCGCAAGGGGTAGCAAGATGCTGAAGAAAAGGAAAACGATGATCATGAGAGTACAACAACAGAACCGCCCGATGCACGCCCCTCGACCGCCCTGCTGGAAGATTAAATCGATCGCTATGACGGAGCTGCTCTAAGGCCTACCTTGGTCCACAAAGCACCATGATGCTCATAGCGCCAATGCCTCAGATCCCGTGGCCGGCTATACAACAACGGTGTCAGCGCTCCGCTTCGGCAATAGTTGTACACGAGTATTTCAACCAGAATACGCACTTCCTAGCAGTGGCTTGTGCAAAGGCCCCTTGGTCGTACGTCTCTGATTTGTGGTGGCCAGGTGCAAACGTTGATGCTCCAGGATTCGCGGATTGGCCATAGTAGGCATCATCTCGATGCCCTCCTGACCTATGGGACTCATAGCCGCCCTGGTCGTACGCTTGGTGGGGTTGTGCATTGTTGTACGGGTTGAATCCTGGTGTATCGGTGTACGGCTGGTCATAACGACCGTACTGCTCGGCATGAGGGTCTCTGTATGCCATTGCAATTCAATGGAGGTCGAGCGGGACGTGGCGGGCAGCTCTAAGTAGTAGATGGATGGATGTGCTGCGGCACGCTGTGATTTCGAATATTATTTGCCCTGTCCGCAGTATTGGTGCCTCAAATCACACGCCTCAGTTGTGACGTCGTTTAAGCAACCGTATCCCTGCGCAAACGTATTTATTGTAACAACGTTGAGACTATCACCCAAACTCCTGCGGCATAAAAGGCATCCGGTTTCCGCTCGAAGCTTTGCCAACATTGACTGCGGTTGTCACCGCAGAAGAGACCGCAGTCGGCATGGATCCAGAAAACGTCCGACCGTGTGAAGAGGGTATGAATCGATTGGTCTGCAAGGTCGAGGATGATTGAAGCATGGCATTTTGTGTTGGTACTCTTGACGGCGTCCGAACGGCCGCGGAGAACGGTCGGGGGGTCGGTGGTGGTCCCATGTTCTCAGAATGTTTTTTAATTCGCTGTGGCCCAATGTTCTGTGGTGTCGAGAATTCCATCCGGTGGTCAGCATGCGAATATACGTGGTCAGACGCTGGTTTGAAGCGCTTTCCCTGATTCGGTGGAGGGGGCGGGACCATCATGCCATGATTTGTATCGAGCGATCGTGGTTGTCGTAAGGACTTTGATTGTTGTTCACCTGTTTGGGGTGGTCTTCCTCGAGAGCTGTCCTCTCCGTGATATGTATATTGCCTACAAGACGAATAAGAGAGTGGCGCAACGGGATGAGGAGAGCATACTCTGCAAAGCGACTGCTACCTGGTTTGTCGATCATGTCTGTAAATTCTTGGCCGGAAGGCTCGTGGCGGCTGAAACTGGGGTGTTCCCCAGGGGGCAGAGTGAGACGCAATGGACCCACCGGTGTCGGGATGGATCTCGGGCTCGAGTTTGTCCTGATGCTACCATTTTGGCTGCGACTGTTTGCTTGGCGCTGAGCCGTGTGAATGATGATGGTAGCTCACCCTCGCACTTCGATCATGGGTCGCTTTCCATTGTGATTTAAATGGGCAGATGGTTCTCTAGGTTGGTCTGCAACGAATCCCCTATTGCGGTACAAATGAAGTTCTTTCTGCATGGCCTCGGCATCCCTAGAGAGCAAATTTCATCGAGTACCGATCGATCGAGCAAAATACCAACTTTCTCAGTGACCTACGTTCATTTCGCAGTCGGTCGCAGGTCGACGAAAGCTGTAAACACTGATTGCGGTAATGTCGCACGAGGGCAGCGAGTAAGTCTTGCTGAAACTACGTTCGGCAGAGACGTCACGCGCCGAGATCCGAGTTGTCTGCATGACATACCTTGACAGCGTTGGCTATCCCGTCGATCGCGTGAGGCAATGAGCGAAACCAATCCGACATGGGTGGATCGATCTAATAGAGCATGAAGGTGAGCGATGAAACGGGCGACAGGCGTGCATACATTGCGCTGGAGAGGCACGAGCTGTATGGCCTGTTCACCGCATTTTGCGCAACTCTGATTTGGGTCTGATCGACGGCATCAGAAATGGGACGAACAAGACGGACAGAGCGCTGACTGAGATGGGAGTTGCACAAGACATGACCACACTCGGTGATCCAAAACGGCACCGGGGGAGGTCCTCGGTCGGGTGGCGAGAACGAGATGTGACAGACCGCACAACTAACAAAATCCCAAAAGTCAAACTCTGGGTCTTGTCTCACCTCCTTCGTCGCTGGGCCAGACATGGTCGAAGAGCAAGACGCGACGCGACAAGATCACGTGCAAGAATGAGTTATGAGCGCTCGTTTGAGGTCGTTTATCGACCAGCATCGTCGTCGCGATGGAACGACGTTCGCACGGACCAGATCCAACCGTACCCTCACAAGGGTCTCTCGACGACCAGCATCAACCACATCCTCGACCGTTCATTACCACGCTCGGTTGGGACATCAACGCCATCATCGCCAGCTCTCCCAATTTCCATCCGATGCAGCGCGTACACTACACTGCCCCAAACGCCAGGGTCGAGATCGTTATCCCCCGAGTCGAAAGAGACGGAAACCCTTTGATAATCGCGGGTTGGAACAGACACCCCAGGTGGCCAAAGTCCCTATTCAACGTCGACTGGCTGAAAAAGAACGGTGATCAAAGTGAGCCACATATGTTCTCCAAGGGCTAGTCTGACACCAACACCACAGATCCGACCGTTCGAAATGTGCACGACTGGACTGATCTAAAGGTCCCCCTGGACGACTTCATCAAAAAGTTGCGCGAGAGTCCGGCATACGCAAGCGCAAATGGTAAGCTTCGACATTCCTAGACCCCGCTGCGGTGGTAAGACCAGGTTTTCCAGAACAGGAACGACTCTATGGAAAGGATGGCGAGTGTCCCGCGGCGTGGACAGATTGGCTACAATCAGATGCCATACCTGACGACCTTTTATTCCATGGCTCGAACGATTTTCTCAAGTTCCTCCCTGAGAAGGTTTGTCGTCAGCCGACTTTTCCTTTCCCGCCGCCTCATCGGTTTAGACCAAGGTTCAGACCCTTATGTGCTACATGGGCATAGGGGATACGTTCACACCATTCCACAAAGACCTCTGTGCGTCGACTGGCCAGAATCTCATGTGCTTTTCAGAGCACTCCGGGTCGGCATTTTGGTTCATGACAAAGTCTTCAGCTGCTCCTCGGGTTGCTGCATATTTCCACCAATTGGGACAGGAAATTGATCTGGAAACACATGTGGTGACCATCGAGGAACTCGCAAAAGCTCCCTTTGATGTGTACATCGCTGAACAACAAGTAGGGGACTTGGTCCTCGTTCCCCCGAGAAGTTGCCATCAAGTGGTCAACAAGGGCGGAATTACGATCAAGACATCATGGTCACGGATGTCTCTCAGTGGGCTGCAGACGGCGCTCTGGCACGAACTTCCAATTTATCATAGGTAGGAACCTCGGTGACATGGCAATAGGGTATGCCGGCTCATCGTACGCAGAGTGTGCAGGCAGGAAATATACAAAGTCAAGTCAAACATATACCACGCGTTACAGCAACTCACCAGCGTCGTGGAGGATTTATCGGAACCTAAAAGAGCCGCATCCACAGAGACCCTGAAACAACTTGCCACCCTCTTCGATGAGATCCTTGCTGGCGAGTTTTCGATTTCTCGCGACTCGATGCCCCATGTTTCGCATTCCGAAACATCTCACACAGACAACCTTCACTGTGACTTTTGTGGGGCTGACATATTTCAGAGCTTCTTTGAATGTGACTCGTGTCTTCCTGCCTCTTCTTCTGTCTCTGCGGGTATCTTACCAGTCGGCGATGGTCTGGTCCTCTGCCCCCTGTGTTTTGTGGAAGGCAGGACGTGTCAATGTGGCGAGATGCAGCCAGTTCAATGTCGACCTTTTAGCGAACTCCTTGCAATCAGGGACCGAGCGGTGAAGGCAATTCAACGCGGTGACGACGACTACACCAATGCATACGGGTACTTGTCCGAGCAACCACTGTGAGTTATAACCGTAATACATGGGTTTGCGCTCACCCAAAGCAGTCAACTGCTTTCTGGACGAGACGCAAATATATTCGAGGCCGCCTGCAAATTGTTCCAAAAACAGCGAGTAGACAACAAGGTGTGTCCTTTCCCCTGCGCAACAAGATTGGAACTTGACGTTCTGCAGGCAGTAAGAAGTTGTCGAGCACGTCTGTCGCACCCAGTGCCTGCTTCCGCGGCCATATACTGCAAATCCTGCCATTTTTCTAAATGCCATAAACACCTGCTAGAGTTAGATTCCGTCCATGCGGTGGATGCTATCATACTTTCTGATCGCCATGATGGCGACGCAAACTGGCATCAATCCCACCGTAATGGTTCGCAACAGTACGCAGCAGCGCGGCAGCGCGTTATTGAGGACGAGGAATTGGGTTCTCGCCCCAATATGTCGCACAGGTTCATTTACCTAGCCAAGACTTTTACAACTTGCAGGGCCATAGCCCCTGAGGTGATCAGGCATGGTTGGTACGATCGATTCGTACAACCCACATCGATTCCAGTGAGTCGTTTCCTCGAAACCACATTTTATCGACTAAACCACACCCAGATCGCGAACAGTCCTGCGAAGATGTTGGTTGGAACATCAGACGAAGTTGACGGTAACGAGCAGGATGGTCCCCACTGTGTGGAAGACTCCCCTTCCAGCACCTCATTAAATCCGATAGTGAAAGACCGAGACTTTCAAACGACCAGTTCTCGTCGAACACCACCTTCTCCATTTGTCGGATCCTCCAATGGTGGCATCAACGAAATTCTACCACCTCGCCAGCCCAGTCCGTCGGTGATCCCCGATTCTCCCTCGCCTATCGTTAATCCAATGTCTCCCTCGCCCGAATCGGGTGCGGACCAAGAGCTTGTCATTCTTGCCCGCGCAAGTATTCAGCACGATGTTTCGAACGATGGCTTCCTTTCAGCTCCTTACTTGCCTGCGAGTTCGAAGCTGCCTCCTACAGTGGCGCCTCTTGTATCTGCCGTTGCGGATGATGCGGACAATCTTAGCGACCTCACTGATCTTCCAACCGAAGCTGGTTCTCCACCGCGCAGCTTCATCGCTACCAACTCGACTTTGGAAGCATCAAACCAACGGTTTTCCATGGAGCCCTCGCTTTCCCCGTCATCTCCCTTGGCTGCCAAGCGACTTTTGAATGGTTCAAAGTCGAGGCCAAGGCTTGTCTTTGATTGTGTTGAAATCCCACAACCCGAGTGGTATAACAGGAGAAGAGAAGAAGTTTCATCACCCCAGCGGAAGCGGAAGCGAGTTGCTGGGCTTTTGTCAGCGGACATGGTTGGGTCCGCCGACTCCGACGATATACCATTGATTACACAAGAGATATCCAGTCAGTCGCTGCCCAAAAGGAAGAGGAAAATGTCACAAGGTCCTGCTTCTCGGTGAGCCTGGCCCCCTCACTGCAGCGAGAAGCAGAACCTTACGCCAGACGACTTGAAAGACCACCCCCGTCATCCAGACAGACCGACGCCTCCCTGAACGTTGGAAATCCGCCGCCACCAAACAACTTTCTTGCCAATGCACTGAATCAGACATTCCAATCAAATAGCAACAATGCAGCGCCACATGTTTCTACTACACACCTCCCCCTCGACGCAACCCCTTCTGTCAGCAATGCTGTTATTAGCCCTAGCGTGAAACCCCAATATAAGGATTTTGGTGTACAAAAGAACCTCAACTTCACTCGAAACACTATCACGACCGAGCCATCCAAGGAACTGTCGAGTTGTATCACGAGATTGGAAGTGGAGAACCGTGATCTGCGGACTAAAGTGGAAACATATAGGCGAGAATATGAGGCTCTCCGTGACAACTTGGATGAAATCAATAGGCTGTACAATTCCCCGAGACACCGTCATCGTCATCATTATCATCGTCACTCACCTCCGCCGCTGCCACCGCCTTCGTCTCCACCGCCGCCTTTCTCTCCTCCACCACCGCCGCCCTTTTCTCCTCCCCCTCTTCCACCACTACCGCCACAACCACCAAGTGGGCCATCCAACTGTGTACCCTCCCCAGAATTATCTACTCATCCTAGATGGCGAACGCGGAATGTTACATCCGAGGGTCGATCCCACTATATGGACGTTCAGGAGCCAGACTATCCTCCAATCGAGACGCTCCGTCCACTCACGCCACCTTCCCCCAAAGGTATTTCTGCATCTCGTTGGCGGACACCAACGACGAAATTCCGCGGAGGTGACCAGGGTAGTCAAAGTCGACCTTGTTATGGGCCTCAGCAACACGGTCGAAGGCGTAGTTCTACTGAAACAGCGAACGGAAGGAGCCAAAGAGGCAAGCTGCGAGGGCCATCTTTTGGTCGCAGTGCAGAACTGATCCCGAACGCCGCCCCGTTAAACTCTTCTGCGGATGTCGAAGCTAGGGTTTCCCCCAGCCCGCCAAGGATCGATGGAGCAGTGGTACGGAGCCATGACAAAGTTCACGACAAGGATGAGTAGCATCCTGAATGCCCCAGAATTCGATAGAGTCAGGGACCAATTACTGCATAACCTGTCCACCGTCCGGAATCGTGTACAACTCTTTTCTTGGTCATAATAATTTGAATCTTTGTTATCACCCTGCTCTCCCAGTTGATGTCGTCTCAACCTCGGAGTCCAGAAGTATCACACATAACTAATTTCCTGAACACATTTTGCTACTAACTTGCAAAGCACTAATCAGATCATAAAAAGGTAGTTCTTCGGGGTTCCGTGATAGCAAGAAGTTTGACGGTCTGAAAGTGTCAGTATTACCATGTCTTGGTAAAGAAAAGCCATATGACCAGGTGAAGCGGATATTAAGGTGCAGCTAATGAAAGGGGGTATATCAAACTTCATGAGGAAACGAACGGCGATGTGTGACGATGTACGCTCATGGTAACAAAGGACGACAGAGCAAGGCGAAGTTGGTTGAATGGCGCTCTAGCCGCATCGACATGTGATGATTCTCCAGAAACTTGACTTGGGTTCCTGGACATCGCCATTTTGATCATGATACTCATCTCCTTGCGATACGCCAATTTCATTTCCCCGCGCACGAACATTACTGATCGCCGGTGGTGCAGCCCCAACAGTCGACACCATAGGAGAGGCACGACCGTACGGCTGGTTGGAATATGCTTCGTCATTTCCATAATCGACCCCAGGAGTTGCATTCGCATATGGGTGTTGCGGAACACCAGTGTAACTCGCTCGGTTCTGGGGTGTTGATATGGGAACGTTGACCTGAGCGGCCGCCGACAACGGTGTGGCCTGGCCAGGGGTGGTGCCACCAGCACCAGGTGTAAGCGCGTTTGGGACTCTGCGCTGTTTCGATCCATGGCGAACGAGCGCAGGGGAAGGAGGAATGACCTGTGGGTTACCTTGAGACGTCCTTCTCCACTCGGTGTCACGTTGTCTTTCCAAGTCCCGTCTGCGGTCCTGCGGCTGAGGTACGGGCACATTCTGGACTTGCGCAAGGACTGGTTGTTGACCCTGCACACCGTCATATCGTCAGTTCATAGCCGGTTGATCGTGTATAGAACGACGCACCATCGAGGCCTCCCAGCCTTTGCCACCTGGCGGTCTGATGAGCTGAGCGAGACGAGATGTGCACCCACACGCACCATTCAACAAGTTCCAATCGAAGACACCGTCGTCAATATCGTTGTTGTTTTTCATGACCTTGGTAAACAACTCTCGCAAAAAATCGTAGTCGGGAGTTTCCTCGAAACCAAGTTTACGGACATAATTCAGATAGATACCAAATTCCTCTGTAGGACTGGTCAGATGAGAGTTGGGCACGCCAAGTTTGGTAACCGACCTGGGTAGCCTTCACAGAGCTCTCTAATTTGCGTCGTTTGCTTCTTTTCTCCGATCTTCTCGTACTTCTGCTTGTTTGTTGCAGCTTTCAAACCCTGCCAAGGCAAGCTGCCCCGGAGGAAGTACATGAAGACATGGCCAAGAGATTCCAAGTCATCCCTTCGCGATCGTTCTGCAGAGCATCAATAATGGGACGGCACACACCGCATGGTTCCGACGTACCCCGACCCAAGTGCGTGTTGATGCTCATATATTGCGCCGTTCCACCAAGACTCTTCCGTTCACGGTAAGGAATATGTTGCTTGGTCTTCGGGTCACGATATTGCTTAGCCATGCCGAAATGAACTATATGAATGACTGCAGTAAACTTTATTGAGGATTTAGGCCTTCTACGAGTCGACAAAGAAGCCTACCATTCGCAGCCTTGGTTCCGGGGCGACCGACGAGGAAGTTGTCGGGTTTGATATCACGGTATATGAGACTTTTCTCGTGTATGGTTTCCACTCTGGAGATCTAGTGGATCACGTTAGACATGTCAGTTATTCTGGCCAGGGGTGGTCGCACCATCTGCCTTGCTGCCATACAGACGGTCTTGGTGGAGAACTTGCGCCCACACATGTCGAAAAGGTCTTCCAAGCTAGGACCGAGGAGGTCGATGACTAGAATATTGTGAAGACCCTCTTGTCCAAAGTGATATACCTGAGGTATCCCGGCTGGAAATAGGATTAGTTGAGGGTAGACGCCGTTAGATGAAGAGACGCACGGCAGCCAGCGAGGATGCGGTAGGAACGACATTCATCGCGCAGTTGGGGAGCTTCGGCCTTCCGAGGTTCCTACGGGAAAATGAGAGAAAGTCGACAAGGGCGAAATGCTGCGAGCGTACAAACTTGATGGCGACGGTGGTTGAGTTGAGGAGATTTGTGCCTGTGACGGATGGTGAAGAAGGGCGATGGAGCGGAGGTGGACGGTGTACCTTCGAAGATGACGCTGAATGAGTCCTCGCCGATTTTCTTGCCTACGCGGTAATGTACGCCGACGACGTTGTGAGGATGGGAGGACATTGTTTGACCACGTGTGAGAGTACACTTTGCTAATTACCACGTCCACCGCTGGCTCATGTCGCTCACTCTCTTCTCCCTCCTTCTCTTCTTCCTTCTGCCCTTTTCGACGGCCATTAAATTCGCCCTCCCTCCAGCTAGAATTCCGGCAGAAAAGTGCATATGGAACGCAGCCCACCCACACGCCCTCGTCATCGTCACCGCCAACGTCGGACCCGGACCCAGCCAACGCATCGACATTGAAATCATCGACTCGACGCCCCAGCGCAACGTCTACCTCTCCAAAAAGGACATCAAGGGCGAGACACGTCTCGCCGTCACCGCCCATGCCGAGGGCGAAGTTGGCGTGTGCTTTAAAAACCACCTGGCGTCAGGTCCGTCCTTGTGTTTTTCCTTGGGTTTGGTTCTAAATGTGGGCGTTCAGAGGTCAAGACGGGCATTGCACAGAATATGACGCGCACGATCGACCTCGACATTGATATTGGTGCGGACGCAGTCGACTACAAGTATGTCCTACCTTGCCACCTCTCCCTGCTCGCCCGTCGACCCAACCTCTTTCAGTGCCATCGCCAATCAAGAGTCTCTATCTGGACTCGAGACCGAGATGCGTAAACTGGAAGGAGTCGTCAAAGAGATTGTGGACGAGCTCGACTATCTCAAGAAACGAGAAGAGAGGTTCGCCGACACGAATCGTACGCCCATCCCCTCCTTCATTACCCTCACGATGACATATCCCCTACCAGTCTCGACGAACCAGCGCGTGCAAAACTTTGCTTGGTTCACGCTCGTCTCTTTGATATGCCTCGGTGTATGGCAGATTTTCCACCTCCGGGCCTTCTTTAAACGCAAGTACCTTATCGACTGAGCAGTGCTGTAATTTTCGTATCATGGATTACGTTCATGTCGTGCATATGGCTGGTGATCATCACCGGCGTACATTTACCTAGCCAGGATGCTACAGTAATGGACTGAACGGATGTCGACAGCTCGATTGTCAATTGTGCTGGGCTCAAAGCAGCAAGAAAGCGGGTAGCGGTGAACGTCGCAGTGGATCGTATTATGGTATAGTGGAAGGAGAAACTTGGACCGTCGACACGCCCAACCCATTTCACAAGGAAAAATAAAATTTAGAAGAAATGGATGAGAAAGAGTCGGCACGTTAGGTGCCCTCATGACCACGGTATCCGCACGACACCGATCTGATACTCCCTCACTCCTGGTTGCCCTACGTAGCCCGGTTTATCGACTGGGCCCGATGACAGGGGAGATGGCATGGCGATCATGACAGCCACTTGGATGGCCTCGGGTGGTGGCCGCTCAACGGGCGGTGGTCTCGGCGGATGGTCGCAATGCGGACGTCGAGGAAAGATAAATGACCACAGCGTCGCGCTCACGCTCGGTGCCGGGTCCTCTTCCTCACGCCCTGGCATCTGCGCTAGCGTGTCCGTCTCGGCTTTGCGCACGCACGCGGGGCGTTTCAATTTCGATCGGGACCAGAGGAGCGCCGCAGAGATCGGCTGGGGTGAGCACGAACGGAGCGAAACGCATCGTCAGCGAGGTGTCGATAGGCACGCGGGCGCTGCCAGGGAGGAGGAGGGAGAGGGAGAGGGGGGGAACTGACCTGCACGTCCGCCCATTCGTTCAGACCAGCCACGAGCGCCGTTCCCCTGGGGGACGTCCACCGCTCCCAAAACACGGGCCGTACGAGTCGCCGTCGGCCACGTCTGCGCCCGACGAACGCGGTTCCTTCCATATCTTGTAGCCGCTCGTCCAGCGCGGTCCCGACCAACCGGAACCGCCTCCACGAACCTATGCCACACCCAACAAAGAGGAGGAGAAGGATGACAAAGGTGATGATGAAGCCGAAAAAGTAGTTGGCGGTCGCCGTGTTCGTAGGACTCGGTGGGGGCTGGGGACCTCCCGAGGGGTTGGGTGGCCCAGGAGGCGGGGGTGAGGGAGATGACATGCCGACTGAGAAAAAATGGGCGCAGATGGATGCGTCGCTGGTAGTGGATAAATGTCGATCTGGGCTGGATATACCGTACTATCGTGCGACGTGTTTCAGAATGGCGGGACGATCAAAGTCGTTACCAAGCGAACTTGTCAGAGACGTAAAGACATGTCGAGGGCGATGTCCTCGACGTTGATCGCGACGTTGGAGCGGCTTTGGGACCTTTTTGAGGGTCGATTTGTCATTTGAGCTTCGCTGCGAAACTCGGCTCAGGGTCAGGCGCAACGCTCTCATCATCACCACGAGGACTCGAATCCATATGATCACAATCGTTACAGTACACAATAGTATCAGCTTGTACGATATCAATATCATCCTCAACAGGTACGGTCATATGCATAAATATCCCCAAGTCCTAACATCTTGACAGCAAGGGGGGGTCAGGGCCACCATCATGTCATCTCCAACACCTACGTTTGTCCGACGGAGACATGCGACGGACTAAAGCGCCGCACGAATCGCTGCCATATGCTCGGTCGACGCTCCCGCGTATATGGCCGGACCGCCCACGCGCGCCCACCGTCCTGTTCGCGCTCCTCGTACTCGTACTTGCTTGGTACGGGTGGGGGATGTCCATCAGATCGGTCGCCCGGACCATAGCTCGAATGGCCGCTGGCACCAGGGCCACCATACCGTCCCTCTGCTGCGGAAAGCTCCCCGCTGGTCCGTGGTCCCCGCGACATCGTGCCATGTCCTGGTCCAGTGGCGTACGATGACGCGACCTCATGCCCAGACCTCCGGGGAGGGCTCGTCGCCATGCCAGGATGTGCCTGACACCCTACATCCGCGAGGCGCGGAGGGACGGCGCGGACGACTTCGTGATAGCGTGGTGGAGGTGGCATCATAGGAGACGCATGCGCGCCGACGGTTGCTCCCGTGCATGGACCGGGCACTGTGGAGGACGTCCCGTGGGACTGCCCATGCACGATCGTTGTTGCAGGTGACGGTCGCTTTATCAGTGCAGACGCTGCAGGTGGCGGTGAAGATGGCGAGAGGAGTAGAGGGGGTAGCGGTGGCGACTCTATCAGACCCACGCCCGCGCGCATGTCGGACGAGGACGCCATTTGGTTGATCGTGGTGGGCCAATACGTCTCCTGCGGGGGGTGGGCCCAGTCTTTGGGGGGAAAGATCACCCCTGGAGGGGGTACGACAAAGGTACTTGGTTTCCCTGGTGCCTCCCATTGAGGACGGACGGGCGCCATAGGCGAATAGTTTTGGCACTGCTGCTGTGGCACTGGATACCCGTTGACGAAACGAGGACGACCGTCGTCGTAGGTGTAACCTTCCGAGTACAAGGCGGGATCAAGGAGAGAACACCCGGAATGCACGGACTCGCCGTATGCACTCCCGCCCAGGCTGCCACAGTCATCGCTGTCGTACACCGACGCGACTTCCCAGTCGTCGAGGTCCACGTTGTGTCGAAAAACGGGAATGTTCATCGAAGGAGCGCACTGGTAACAGAAGGGGGGAGGCGACGAATACGCTCGGACCAAGATATCTTGCGAGCGAGCCTGCGGTGAAAGGAGGGATATGCAAAGGTCAGCTCCAAAGGCGTGTCGGTCTCGCTCATATACAGCAAGGGTCGAGACACGTTTTGTGGAGACGCTGGACACCACGACGATCCGCCGTGGTGCTCATGTATCATAGTGCAAACGCTGCGATCGCCGGCGGAGACCGCTTTACGATCGAAATGGGGTCCAGATAAATGATAACGGGTGCTGACTTATTCACCGATCGCTACTAAGAAGCACCAACGCTTGTCAAGAGGCGATATGGATGTGGGCCCGCGTTTGGATCATGGTCGAAAGCGACGGCCGGATGGATGATAGCGTCAAGAGTCGGAGTCTTGTAGCCACCCAAGATGCCTGAATTAGACAAAGAGAGGCGTTATCAGTGACGTTGATCTGGCTTCGCGATGGAGTGATCCGGCCCCCTGGGTCCCTTTTTCATGGGAAGACAATGCGGCAAGCATGCAGCTCAAGGGCACCCGTGTCACTGAATCCTGTGAATCCTGTGCTTCATGAGAGCATCTTGGACCATTCATTACCCCCTATCGTCACCGTCAGACGCCACCGAGCGTAAATGCGTGGCAGGTCATTCACTAAACTTTGTGACACACACATTCAAATCTGTTCTGCGATATCAGGTTATTACTTACACAGGCCTGCCTAGGCCCACGTCCTGCCGACGTTCCTCCCAGCCTCCACACAGTCGCCGATACTCACGCCCCCCACCCCCGCACCCACAACTTCCATGCGGCCATTCCAGGGATCGGATGCAAGCGCATTCTTCAATTCTTGCATCCGCTGCAGATGGCCGACGGCGTATAGAGGTATGCATCGCGTATTGGAGCGAACTTTGACAAACAGGGGCGGGGGAAGGGATCGCCCCAGATGGTCCGCGAGTTCAGAAAGTAGAGTCGGGATATTGACTTGCGGAGAGATTGAGTACGGACCGCCAAGCATCACGGTCATTTTGATGATGCCCGAGGTATCTTGAGCGGCAGTCGAGGACGAGTCAAAGACACAGCCTAGGATCCCTGAACCTCTGGTTGCTGCGTAGCCACCTACTGGACGGGGTATGAGGTAGCCGAACCCGTCCGGATGAAGTGGAGGCGAAGAAGATGGAGAAGACTTGAACACGAGGTTGACGACCGTCACGGAAGAGTAAGCGTTGGTCATAAGGTGGGGCAGCGGTGTAGCCGGTGAGAGTGCCTGTCGCAATTCCGGGAGTGGAAGGGCAGAAACGACATGTGTTGGAAAGAGGGTCTCTTGCGACGACGTTGTTACCTAAGTAATGATTAGAAGTGCAACGTAAAATCAACGAATGCGATCACCTCGAACCGGTTGTTTCTCGAGTTGATGCGAAGGCCAATGACATTTACCCCGCTATACATGCGTACATTGTGTTGATGTCGAAGGTGATTCACGAGGGCATTCACGAGGGTGCTCATGCCGTCCCGAAACGTGTAAACGGAAAGATTACGCATCATGTCCTGCAAGTTTCCCAGGTCGTAAGGTGTGCCCTCGTATGATTGTGGGTCGCTAGATGGACGCAAGGAGCCGAGCAGGACAGACCCATATCCACGGTCTTCCGCATCCCACATTGAAGGAAACGTCGCGCGTAGACTCAGCCGTTGAGAATCAGCCGCATATATCCCGTGGACGAGTGCGCTGCCAAACACCCGCGCAAACTCGGCGCCGAATCTTCGGGTGAAAAAGTCGTCGATTGATTCATCTTCGATGCCGACGGGTCTGTTCCTCGGTTTCAATGGTTCCCGAAGAACAGAGGAGAGGAGAATGCGACCCAGGTACGCGTTCTGCGCTGACAATGAGCGAATGACATCCAGGAAAGACGACGGGATACGGTGGATCCCCTGCGAGCCGGGGACGTGCAAGAAGCGGTTCTTGGCAGCGGGTGCTGACCGAGGCACGGTGAGGAGAGCGGGGGACAGGTTTAGGAGGTGAACCTAGGCTTGGCGATGGCAGTCAACGACGCTGCCGAGTGAGACATGGACGACACACCAACTCGAGTACGCCGAGCGCATCGGGACGGAGCGTCGGTGGACCCGCTTCGAGGAGAACGTCTGCGTGGTCGTTTCTCAAGCGGACTCGTTCTGAACGGACCCAACCGCCGAAGCGAGCGTCCCTGTTGACGATCACGATGGACGTCGTCGGGAAACGTCGCGAAAGATGAAACGCAGCGGACAAGCCCGTCAAACCACCGCCAAGAATCGCAATCATAACCTGTCGTGACCAGCGAGGGAGCGATATCACCGTACTGGATAAATTAGGAAATCATTTCTCACCACGTATTCACCACGTCGTCCTTCTCGTCTCGTGTTTCTCCTCCTCGTCGCAGCATGCCCCCCAAAAAATCGGGGAAAGCGCTCTCCCCAGAGCCAACTTCGCCCGCCACCGGTTCTCGTCGTGGCAGCTCTGCCTCGATTGAAAAGCCACCTGGCCCGCTGAGCATCCCAGTGTCACTCGAGGAACGCGACACCATCAAGGTCAACAATGCGAGCCTCACCGACCTCAAGAATGCCTGCGACGACGCTCTGAAGCGGGTGCGTCTCGTTCTCCTATCCTGGATATCTCCCTTTTCAACCCGAATGCAGTATCTGTCGCGTCCGGACTTGTTCAAACAGATACACCTCCACACGGACGTGCGGTTGACCCTTGGTTGGGCAGGCGTGCTCGTCGCCGCAGCCACCGGTCTCTACGGCTGGAAAGTCGAGTTTGAACAATCCAAGCCCGCAGTCTGGGCCGGCTTCATAACGCAAGTGTTTCGTTGACCAACCCGCGTCGTCCCTATCTGAGCAGTTTTTTCTCTAGTTATGTCATTTTGACGTCCCTCCAAGCACTCTACGCATATTTCGTGGAGGGTGATATCGTGTTCGTCGGGAGACGCAAGACGTTCTCCAAGCGGATAATAACCGAACGCATCACGATTGCTTCGCGGACCCTCCCCGTCTCCACCTTTTCCTCCCAACTATCACCTGCGAACGCACCCTCGTATTCCCTCAACATCACTTACGTGCAGTCGACGTCGGGTGGCAAGTCGCTTCTAGCCAAGAATCGCACCCAAGGTTCCAAAGAGTACAGCGCGTTCTTTGACGAGAAAGGTGTCATGGTTCAAGACGTGTTTGGAACGTGGGTAGGAGAACTCGTAGAAGGCACCATGGAGGGCAAGGCTGCTTAGATATCGATCCGTGATTTTGGGTAGGATACAATATTGTAAGATGCACAATGATGATATCTTGGAGTTGGACTCTGCTCAGTCTCAGAATATGGAGACGTTTGATTGACGCGTATCAATCTCATGCGTGACGGAAAAGGTATATGTATACGGTACATTAACAGCATCCAGCCGAGCGACTAACGATTAGGAACAAGACCAGTGGCTATCAAGACATTTACACTTCCTGACTTTCAATGCTTTGTTTCTTGGACTTGGCCGGCAACAGCTGAGGACGTGGTAAGCGCACGGTCTATCCCAGCCAGAGATGACTTACTGCCGGGTTGATAAACGGTACAACACCTCCCTCGGAGATGATGACGTTGCCAAGCAATTTACTCAGCCTGAAAGTGAATCAGCAGCGTAAATCGCTCGATCGGCAGGACCCACTCTTCGTCATTGCGAATAGCCAATTGCAGATGTCGTGGGTTGATACGGCGCTTCTTGTTATCACGGGCCGCGTTGCCCGCGAGTTCGAGGATTTCGGCAGACAGATACTCGAGCACGGCAGCGAGATACACTACACGCGGTACACACGTCAGAGGATGAAACGCGCAGCGAAACAAGACGAACCTGGTGCACCGGTGCCGATACGGCGGCCGAGCGCCGATTTTCTTAGCATGCGGTGGACACGGCTGACTGGGAACTGAAGGCCAGCTCGCTGAGAGCGAGAATGTCCTTTGCTGACTACAACGCCCTTGGTCTTACCGCCGAGCTTTCCACCTTTGGCACTAGCTTTTGCGGGCATCGTTGAATGAAGAGGGGATCCGTCCGTCGACGCGGATTTTATACCCACGCGAAAGGACGCGTCGTGACGCGACATGACCAAATAAACATCAACATCACGTGCTTGGTATATTAGGGGCGGCGCTTAGATACAACTCTGACTGCGACGTCCATCGTAGCAACTACCATCGCTGCCGAGAGAGCCGTCGTCGCGATGGCCCCAAAACCCGCATCTACCACCGGCGGAAAGGCCCCTGCATCTGGAATCGGGGCCAAGCAACCCATCAAAACCGTCGAGGGCGCCAAGGGCGCCAAGAAAACCGCAAAGACCGCCGCGCCACCAGCTGCGACCGAAGAGAAGAAGAAGCGTCGAAAGCTTCGCAAAGAAACTTACTCGTCTTATATCTACAAGGGTGCGTCACCCGTTCGCCGGACGTTGCATGTACTGATCACGATCTGCAGTTCTGAAGCAGGTCCATCCGGACACTGGTATTTCGAACAAGGCGATGGCCATCTTGAACTCTTTTGTAAACGACATTTTCGAGCGTATCGCCACAGAGGCATCCAGTATGCATCTTTGTGTCTGTCGAGTTTCGATGCTTAACCGATCCCGCCGCAGAGCTCGCTGCATACTCGAAAAAGTCGACCATCTCTTCACGCGAGATTCAGACCGCCGTGCGTCTGATCCTGCCGGGCGAGCTCGCGAAACACGCGATCTCGGAAGGCACCAAGTCTGTAACCAAAGTTGGTATCCAACGTTCGCTCGCAATCGTTTGCTTGCTTACGCACGTTTCAGTTCTCCAGTTCCGGTGCAAAATAGTGCACGAAAGAACACATCTGCGTCGCCTTTTTGTATGTATCGTTAGCAAGTGTTTCCCGGAGTTTGTAGTTTATCCAGAGTGTATGTATCATGATACATTATTCGTCAATTATGTTGGCCATCTTTTGTTCAATACTTGCAGTGACATTTCGTGGCCGAACTCGAAACGATGTTTTCATCACAGCTATCAACCTTGTCGAGATCCTCGATAGACTCGACAGGAACATGTCGCCTCCGTGTCCGAGGGCGGGCCGTGGCCTCGACAACCATCTCGGTCACCGGGCCGGCCGAATCAAACACCTGATCGCATTGAACTCACAACATATATAAAATCTGGGATGAACCAAGTCGCAGGCATCTCCCCAAATGTCCCTCACTACTCCCGCGACAAGCCTAATCTCGAAAATCGAGGCAAGTCTCCATCCCAAACTTGGTCGCTTCCTGACACCTTCTCGCTCCAGTTCTTCCGCGTCCCTCCCCGCTGGCTCTTCGTGCGTGTCGAGACCGCAGACGGGATCATCGGATGGGGCGAATCCACCCTCGAGGGGCACACCGAGGCAATCGAGGGCGCCTTTGGCGACCTTGCTTCGCGGTTCGTCAACTGGGACGCTGATGGTATCGAAGACATTTGGCAGGCGGCCTACAGAGCGCGTTTCTACCGCGGGGGTCCCGTCTTGATGGTGCGCTCGCGTCTCTGTTCTCAAGCGTTCCTAACCACCGATCGCATCTTGCGTGGCCGGGGGGTCGAAATCAAAGTCGGCGCTCTCGGGATTGGACATTGCATTGTGGGATATCAAAGGCAAGAAGCTCGGCGTTCCCATATGGCAGTTGCTAGGCGGTAAAGTCCGTGACCGCCTCCGCGTGTACGGCTGGATTGGCGGGGATCATCCCAGCGCTGTACGTGAGGCAGCTGCAGAGCGGAAACGGCAGGGGTTCACCGCGGTCAAGATGAACGCGACCGGTCGGTCATATCCGTGCACGGCGTTCACCATTAACTGATTTGATGGTCGAATGTAGAAGGCGTGGCGTGGATCGATTCGCCTGATGTCCTCCAGTCGACCATCGAACGTGTGAGAGAGGTTCGTTCGCTGGGTATGGATGTCGGCGTCGACTTTCATGGACGGCTCCACAAGGGGATGACACGTCAACTCGCGGGCCTCCTCCAAAAAGAAGGTGTCTTGTTCATCGAAGGCAAGTCCCAAACCAATAGTCCCAGTGTTCACACTGATGACATCATACGCGGCGAACAGAGCCTCTTCTCCCAACCTTTCCTTCCGAGTTTGCAGATCTCGCACGTTCGGTTTCGACGCCTATTGCCGCTGGAGAACGTCTGTATTCGAGGCATGACTTTCGGTCATACTTTGAGGGAAGAGCGCTGGACATTGCCCAGCCAGACGTATGTGTGCATACTCTCATCGAGCGGACCGTTTCTTACAACGTGTCGGATCCCAGGTCTCCCATTGCGGTGGCATATCCGAACTCGTGCGCATCGCTGCGCTCGCGGAGACGTACGACGTTGCCCTTGCACCGCACTGTCCGTTGGGACCCATCGCGCTTGCAGCGTGCGTCGCAGTAGGAGTGGCGCGACTGAACTGTGAGTCCTCTCCCCACCGTTCACGACCGGACTTGCCAACACCTCTATTCCGTACATTCGCTCGCTTCTCATCGCAGTCTTTATCCAAGAGATGAGTTGGCAGGTGCGGGTCTCGCTCAGGACATGTGGCGGTGTTGATATTGAGTGCCATCTGCATTTCAGATTCACTACAACAGCGAGGACGCGGATCTCTACACGTACCTCGAGGACCCGGCGGTGTTCACCGTCCAGGATGGATACATCCAGGCACCGAATGGTAAGTGCTTATACGGGACTTGCGTGCAAGTGGTGAATCTGACGGATCAATGGCCCATGCCCGCTCGGCCCTGATCTCCTCCGTGCCGTTTCTCCCATCAATGTCCACAACCGCCGCGCCTCGTGGTGATTATGATTAATGATGCGCTCTTCCGCCCTTACGGCCTCGCCGCCACACCTTTGATGCCCGGTTATCATCGCCACACACCGCCCTCGGGACATGCTAGGCCCGGGCCTTGGTATCGTGATCAACGAGGACCTCGTCAGGGCACGCTCGGTCACTCACACCCAATGCGCATGGAGAAACCCTCAATGGAGAGGCGAAGACGGAAGTCTGAGAGAGTGGTAGTTGGTAATGGGTCGGGTTAAAATGAAACTCACCCCCGGTACATCTCGGAAAAGAACTCAGAATGCAATGCAGGCGATTTGTGGTGAACGTGTCGGCGACCAGACCGCAGTGAGCACACATTGTGCACACTAGACTCGCTTCCGAGTCCATCTCGGCAAGCTAACGCATTGTAAAGGATTAGCCTCCGAACGATATCGGAGACCACAGCCAACATCTCCAAGGGAGCAGCCTCCGGCACGTGTTTCGGCCGATGCACAGGGTCGGCGAGAAACGGTAGGGTGACAACCCCTCGGGACGGGGCAGACGATAGATGAAAGGGGCAAGGGGCATGAATGTTGTCCGTCTTACGCGAACGATCGAGATATAAGTTTTGCGCAAGGTTCGGGACGCTTGCCACCGCTTTCCCTGGAACGGTTCGTCATCATCCCGTCCTCCCCGCGCACCAGTGCAGGAGACGGTTTTTATACCGCTGTGCCTGCGCTACGAACCGCACTCGACGCCTCGATAACCAGACGCAGCAGGATATACGTTTCGCCTAATTGGATATCCCGCTCTGGACTATTGCCTATCGCGAGAGTTTGGGTCTCCACAGTTTACAGTCGACAAGATTATAGACTCACCTTCACTGGCTGACATCACCCATCATGACGATCGCACGCACTCATCCTCCGGCCACCGGTCGCCATCGGCCCTCATTCACTCTGTGTATATCCGTTTCGGATGGCGCACACGACCCGTGTGTCGTGTCTCCCCGACTCGATTCACCCGCTTTGACCGCCACAACGGATAAATTACAGCCCCTTCCTTCGCTCCCAGCAGAGCTCCACCTCGAAATCATCGACATCATCGCTGGTCGCGTGCCTCGGACACCGGGCCGAGAAGACGCCTATGATACTGCGGACCTCGACACCCTTTACACTTGTGCGCTCGTGTGCAAGCTGTGGTTGAACACCGCGAGAATGGGAATATGGGCGGGCGTGCGGTTGTGCGGGCGGAGCAAGAGCATGGCGTTCGTTCGGTTGTTGCACGCATATACGCACGAGCCAGGCGATGACCTTCCGATGTGGACTATACCCAGCTTCGGACACTACGTTTCGCATCTGTCCGTCCGGGAGACACGCGGCCATGCTTGGGATCCAAAATGGCTCGACGATGCGCTTCCGCATCTCGCGGCCCACCTCCCACGCATCCAAGGTCTTGAGATGGAACGCGTCACCTGGGAATACCTCTCTTCCCGGTCGCGGACCGCTTGCCTCCAAGCATTCAAGAACGCGAAAAGTCTGATACTACGTGGATTCGTGTTCCATACCACAAAAGACATGTATGGATTCCTCGCCGAGTTCGCCGAGTTGGAAACGCTCACACTCGACGTGGTGCACTGTACCAAGAGGAACACGCAGGCGTGGCTCTTTGATTCTTCGGTGGATAGAGATGGGGCAATTAAGCTGCCTCCGGGGAGGTTAAAGGAAGTAGGACTTAGGGGTGTGCCTATGGAGTCTATCTTGGAGTGGATCATGGCGGGTTCCGAATACCGGCGGGAAGTGGGAGAGTTTGGATCCAGGATCAAAAGTGTTAGAATGGGAGGCGTGGGCGTATCGGAAGCCAACGTCGTCGGAAAATTCCTGAGGGGAGTGGGAGATAGTCTGAGGAAGGTGTATATTGGATTCGAAACCGATTTCGTGGAGAGAGGAGGTAAGTGCCGGGTAATGATCGATGTCGAGGTACTGACTGACCGTGAACGGTGTGCAGATGCCCTGGTGAAAGAGATGGAACTCGCCGAGAACACGAACCTAGAGGAGTGTCACATCTTTGGGCTTGTCGTGCCATCTCCACCGCCGGCGGACCCGTTTGAACAAGAACCGACGCCGCCACAGCGAGCGCTCGCGGCGCTCACGTTTCTTCTTTCGCAGATCCGGTCGCGGATGCGCGTGCTGTCGCTAGCGCTGTATCCTGCAGATCTGCGTGCGATGTCGACAATAGATTTCGAAGGGCTCACCAAGGTGTTTGAGAAGTGTGTGTGGTCTTATCTGGACGAGGTGCGGGTGGTCATCTCGAACAAGGGCGAGTATGGACTTGGCAAGGTCGTTCGAGAACGATTGCGGGTGTTGCAAGAACGGGGAGTGTTGAAGGTCAACGTCGGCTTTGATGAGCGCGAGGTCTTGTAGATGTAAAATACAACATTGCTAATAGACTTGTATTCTCACGCCCGTTCTTCATTACAACCATGGCGGATGCAGGTAAAGATCCACGCAAACCGTCCCAGGCATATCCTGGTACTGACGAGACCCATTCCAAGGCTTCTTCAAGGGTACATCTGCCGACCAGGACAGGCGTTTCTCTGACAAGGAGCTCAAGTTGCTCAAGACAATGAAGTTCCCTCCAGAATTCGATAAAAAAGCATGTCATTGTTGTTCTTCCGCCAACAACGTCCTGACTATCTTCTCTTCTTTCAGGTGGACATGAGAAAAGTAAATCTACAGGTTATCAAACCGTGGATTGCTAAAAAGGTCACCGAACTCGTTGGCTTTGAAGACGAGGTCGTCGTCGAGTATGCCATGGGCCTGCTCGAGGACCCGAATCACACCGTAAGCATTGCGCACGTTTCGTTTGACCACCTCTGAACTGAATCTTGGAGGTACAGACTCCCGACCCGAAGAAGATGCAAATCAACCTGACTGGTTTCCTTACTTCTTCCACCCCCGCCTTCATGACGGGATTGTGGAGTCTTTTGCTCGAGGCTCAGGACTCACCCGCTGGTGTCCCAAAGACGTTTGTAGAAGAAAAGAAGGAAGAGATGCGCAAGGCAAGAGAGAGCGACCAACGTGCATTCGGTG
>JBBPLN010000042.1:0-55766 GCA_038089815.1 Sutorius eximius | reverse complement strand
CCTCCTCCTCCTCCTCCTCCCCTTCCTCCCCTCTGCGATGCTGTCAACGACTCGATGTTGCTGGCTGGCTGCACACGTCTTATCTTGTCGGTCCGAGAGGGCGCGACTATTATCAGTCGTTACCATCTCGTCGATCGATAGGCCCATCGATTTCCTTTGCGCCCCGTTTTTCCCGACCTGCGACGTCCCCAGTGGATCTAGTTCACATTCGCACAATCTCCCTTGCGCCCATTTCCCGGTTCTTTTTTTCATTTTCACATCACTCGCTCACATTACCCTTCTCGACGGCCAAACACCCATTCACGATACTCAGCATATCACGCACCTTTTCCCCCCACGCGACCTTCTACATCTTCCGTGATTGGATGCTGCCCACCTTGCTACGACCGCAGGAACGATATAACGACCGAACGAATTGATTCTTGACGAATGCTGCACGAATTCACGCAACGGAAGAGGCAAGGAGGTGCCTGCGCCGAGTTTTATGACAGCTCACCCGTCGAAGCAACTTGTAGCGGTCAGCTGTCTATCCCATCTCCGAAGGGGGAGACCGTTCGGCCCTAGGCCCCCTGAAGGGAGCTATCGTTGTGACCGGGTGCCCACTCTAGCAGTGGGCTGGAGAAAAATACCGAAAGATGGTGATGGACCGATCTCGAAGGACTGATCTAGCACTTGTCGTCGGTACAGTGAGATGTTTCGATACATCGAACTACTGTGTTTTCATTGTCATGGCACATGCAGATATCCTTTTCCTTTTGCAATTCAAAGGCTCCCCTCCTGATCTTTGACGATAGTGGCGAGCATGTTTGGTGGGTTCCCGTCTGGCGCTAGGGCAGGAATAAAGGGGATCCCCCGATTGCAATCGTGCTCAGCAAGCACTGTCCTTTCACGGGAACCCGAAAGCCGTGGACCATAATGCCACAGATCAACGAACCCGCGAACCCTGAGCGAGTTCCGTCAGAAGGCCCACGCTGCTGCGCAGGGTTATATCCAGGATAACCGGACGCCGGTGGCCAGCCACTGCCGCATCTTGGAATGTTGACGGTGTGACGCAGCAAGGGGACCTGAAATAACGGAACAAGTTACAAACATGGGCAAAATTAGCTCGCTGTGTTTCTCCGGCGTCTGTGTACACACACGAAATGAGAAGGTATGTGAAATGTGGATGCGTAAATACGGTATATCTTTGATGGGTCATGGGTCGGGGTTTCCACGCAGCTGTGGTGGATGGCAAGTTACGACGCGTGACGACCCTGATTTTTTCGACGCATGGTACAGGATGACAAGTCAGTCGGAGCTTGAGCTAAACGGTCGAGAACGCTGATGCCGACGTGGGCGGAGGGCTTCCCTCAATAATATCGGATACCGGTGCGCTTGTTGGTCCGTATGTATTGTGTTCATCGTTACGAACGGCCACCGTAGCGAGGAATGTAAAAGGTTCTTCCCAGCATTGGCTGGACTGGCATCCGGATCAGCATCGGGCCCGATTAACGGGTTGAAACCACTGAGATTGAGCTGCGTGCCGTAGGGAGAACCGGGACGGATTCAGCAAGATTGCGGCGCTTTCCTGAACGAGCTGTCTGCTCTGCGGAGATGAAATAGACTGGCCAGAGGCTCCATTCTTTGATGAGAGGGGTAAACTGTGTAGCACAGGCGATTGACCCAGGAGGGAGAGGGCGATGAGCTGATCTGCGACTCACAGGGCGACATGAGGCAGGGTATTCACTAGCAAGAGACGCCGCATGAGTCATACTGGTACCGTCCATGCCAAATCGGCGGACATTGCAACTCAGGCGGGCAAGAGGGTTCGGAGAAGAGATCGCAGGAAGAGAACAAGGGGAAGAAGCGACTCGGGTGGGAAGGGCAAAGTTGAAGCCAGTGAGGATACGTTCAAGAGAGAGACCCTTGTTTTTTTTGCATCAGGAGCAAGTGTGTGTGGCGTACCGAGCTGCAAGTTCTGGACGTCACACGGAAAGAGACCGATGGCAGATCTTGCACGGATATCAAAATCAACGTTGCGGGCTGATCAAACGATCCGTTCCATGCCCCGCGTAGTTTTTGGAAACATTGGACAGCGAGGGAACAACTTCCCCTGTAACGCTGTCACCCGTGACACTTCATGCTCTGCCCTGTCCACTCGTGGGTTTAGCCCGAGGTTCCCGAGTAGGCTGCTCGTTGGTAGGCGCTTTCTTTTTTGCGCCAACTTAACCTTGGGTTGCCAAAGAGGCTTGCGCTCAAACAGCGCGTCTTGTTTGGCAAGCGATCAAGGGACGTGTCATCCCTTCATCTGGTTCATTTTTGACCAGCTTCTAAAATGGAAGGGAAGTCCCCAAACGACGTCGCTGGCCGTGGTTCGTCCACTTGGAATATTCTCTGGTCTCACTCGTTCAGTTCACCAGTCCAGTCTCGAATCCGAATGATCGTGATCATTCGACCACAGACTTTTTTTTCGTCTCGAAAATACGTGTCGTCCGCTGTGTTTGATATATCCATCTTTGGACGTGCTGAAACTATTACCAACAGAGGAGGCCACGCCGCTGATGCGCCCTCTTTACGGCTTCTTCCTTCGCCAAACTTGTCGTCTTCCCCTGCCCTGGACTGATCATGTCGCTTTTTGACTGGAGTTAGCTTGCTGTAGATTGTAGAATCATATTGACGGCAATTGGCTATTCGGTAAGTATGCGAAACGTGCGCATAACGTGAGCAGAAGAGGCATACGGTACATCGAGGCGTTGACGCACTGATAATGCGATTCCAGACTCGTCTCCCCGATCAACGGGATATGTGTGAGTGATTGTAACACACAAGGGACGATGTGTGATGCCGTTGCTTCTTTCCCTCCTCTTTGTGCAAGTGGAGGCGAATGTAAATGCCGCGGGGAATGAAGCATTGCGTAGAGCCAAGGTCCGTAACACGGTCTATACTGCGAAGCAATCGGGTTGCCCAGACAGGGGAGAGTGAAACGCCTTGGTGGTGCGTGTGTTTGCTTAAAGTCTAATTACGTGGGTAGGGTCACGTCACTGCCATCTGATGGTGAGTAGTGGCTGCATTTGCCGTCGAAGGACGGAGTTGTGTTACTCATCGTCAGCTATAGACGGGGAGCTTCGTCAGAGCGCAATCATTAGATCACCAACGTTCATTTCAGTGGTGTGGACAGGGTGTGATGGGGAATGTCATTGATCGTGAATTCGAAGTAGAGAGTGGAACAATAAGTGGAATGTGATAACAGGGGTAGGGTAACATGCAGAGGGGAATCAGTCACACGGATCTGCATATGACTTCAGTGGTGACGGCAGGGCCAAGTTTTTTCCGCTCGATGAAGGACGCACTAAAGCCTTGGAAGAACAAAGGGAAGCCGCTGGGCTTGCCACGGTCAAAGGCATGTATTTATTTCGGAACAAGGTCGATAAAGGGTACATGTACATATTTGCAGAGCCAAGACGAGCGTGACGGGTAACGAAGAGGACGAGCCGAGATTGCAGCGTGTGGATAAAGCAGATGATCGGTGGTGGATGATGCGGCGCAGGCCCAATGGCGGTGCGAGATGAAGAAAACGTTGCAGGGAGAGTGGCACATGTCGCAAGGGACTGGGAATGGAGGGATGGGGAGCGGGGACTGGAAAGGGAGACGGGCGGCAATCCTCGGCCAAGCCGGATCTTGGGGGGTGGACTCACACCGGACCCGCGGGAGTTCAAACGGAAAATGCGGTGCGGAGTTAAATTGGGAAGAGGGCATGGCGTAGTCGGACATCCAAACGCGTAAACACGGCAGGGCACCGGGGACACATCCACTCTTTCGGTTCCCCTTTCCCTATTTCGAAATCCATATGGGAATATTACTTAATAATTCAAATACAGGGACTACAAATCCCGCACACGAGGCCGCTAAAATACCCAGATTCCCAATTATGTGATCGCGGGAATTAATTTCTATATCGGTTCATTGTGTTTTGGACAAGGATGATATTTAGGTCGGAATCAGATGGCCCCGTCGTTCCTCATCCTCTCTTCCCCGACCCCGACCTCCTCCTCCTCACCCGACGCCTTTTCTTTTTCTTTTTTTCTTTTTTCTTCTCTTCTTCGCTTGTGCTCTATTGTGCGGTTGGGACGACAACGCCGGCTCTTTGTTGTTTTCACGTAAGTCTTCCTACCCACCCATCACCCCCAGCTCACCCTATATCAGGTCCCCTCGTATTCCAGCTTTCTTTATTCAGCTTTTCGTCTCTGCATTTCTACGACGCCATGGAATCCACTCTCCTCGAGCACCCCCGCAGCCCCACCTTCATGGACGCCCCTTTCACTTACGACTCCCTCTCCAACCTCGAGCCCTACCTTCAGTACCCACAGTCCCCCTACGGCGTCTCTACCATGGCTTGTATGTAGTCACGCTCTCTTGTTTCCTTATATGGCTCACCTCTCTCCAAGTGCCAGGTCCCTCGTCTTCATCTCCCCGTCTTGACTTCAACTCCCTCAACTTGACCAACACCATCGGCGAGTATTCGTACACTCCCTCGGCCAACTACACCACCACCTCTCCCGGTCGTCCATACACCCCGCCCGACAACGGCATCTCCCCCCCTGCCGTCTACAACCTTAGCGGTGGTGAACTCTCCTCCGATGGCCTCACTTCTGGCAGGCGTAGCCGCGGCAGTGGCACTCACTCCCCCTCCTCGGTCCACAGCGTTCCATACGCTTCCGTCCCTCGCTCTCATCGTTTCAACCCGATCGCTGCACCGGCTACGCGCTCGGCGGCCAAGACCCCGAGACGCAAGGCTCGCAACGACGACTCCGATGAGGACGATGACGACTTCCAGCCCGCTATCACCACTGGAAACACGACCGATGTCCGCCGCGAGACCATTCGTCGTCAGCGCATCGAGTCTGAGCAGAGACGTCGTGATGAACTTCGCGACGGTTACCGCCGACTCAAGGACGCTCTCCCCGTCTCCAACCAGAAGTCGAGCAAGGTTTCCCTCCTCGACCGCGCCACCACTCACGTCAAGTACCTTGAGATGACCGCCCAACAACTTCAGACGAGGCTGCAACAGGCCGAGAACGAGGTTCAACGACTCCGCACGTGCGTACTATCACCCCACTTCATATCTACGACATGACTCACTCTCGGTCCAGCGTCAACGAGGCTCTGATGCTTGGCACTGCCGAGCAAAGACATGCTGCCGCCGCCGCTGCGGTCGCAGCAGTGTCGCAACAATCACAGTCAAGTTTCTGATTGTTGATCTCGCCTACCGTCTCGAACCTCAAAAAACGCCCGCGACGTCGGTTACATTATCTTTCACGGACTATTATTGCAGAGATGACTCGCACGACTGGAATACCTGCCTGGATCGCAGGTCGCATCACTACAATGGACACTTAGCACGCATTTTTTTTTATTCTGCATTGTTTACGACACCTGTCCTCGCTGGCCACCATCTCCCTCGCTTTACCGGCATCCTTGATTCGCAGACGATTTGGCCGCGCCACCCCTCGCTCGTGGCATGCATTCTTCGATGGTTAGCCCGTGGTTAGCTGTTGCTTGGATAGCACCCATTAGAGCCGGATATCTCGATGAAGATTGGACTTCCTGGTCTCGGTTGAGGGAAGTTACGACAAGACATCGACGCAAGACCGCAGCACGCTGAGACGTCTGGTCACGCTGCTCCACGAGTGGCGTGCTCGTCTCGCGACGTTCGCGAGTCCATCTTGTTTTCCATTAGTCCTCTGTCGTCTTCCACTCCCATTCCAATTCGGTCCTTGCGCACTCGTAGGCGGACGACCCCTTCACTGGGGTTACGTGCCTCGTGCGAGCCGACACACTGGCATCATCACCATCCTCACGTCATCGTATCACCACGGCCGGTTTAGTTACCCTTTCGCACTTACTTGACGAGGACCGCACCACACGCATTGTTTATTACGCTCTGATTTATACGCATTCACGTCACGAAGAAGGCGACTGATCACCGCTTCCTTTACGACCCCCCTCGCACCCTCCAGACTTGTCGGCGAGTAACGGCGAGACCTCTCGTCGTGCTCCTTCACCGTGCTCATTGTATGAGAACGGTTTGCGGACAGTGGTGTATTCGTCGGTTGGGATTCACCGGGTACGGTTGCTTTGCAAGATCGCCCAGGACACGATGTGCTTTCCTCTGGTGTTCTTCAAGATCTCGTTCCTGCTGTGCTCGCCCTTCGTCATCTCGCTAGTCGACTTTACGTTGAATGCTTGAGCGCCTCGAGCGAATCGTGGATACCGAGTCGAACGGCATTCCTGCCTGCTTGCGGGCGCTGGAAATATCGTCGTCTGGATCACGTTTTGCCTGCCCTTGTCGCCCCCCGCTCCTCATTTTCCGCGTTTTGCACATGCTACTAGTACCCGCCTCGCCCTGGCACTCACGTCTGGTATCATTGTTATCCGCCTTTCTTTGCCTCCACACCCTTGTCGTTTCTGTCCCGCACTTGACCTGTAGGTACTGTGTGTATTTGTCTTGGTTCTGACATGCACCGAGCTGCTGTACTGCGTCTATGATGTAGCACCGCTGTTGTTATAACCTATAACGTATGAAACGACCACCACTTTGCGATTGTATAACCGAGTGAATTGAGCTTATCGATGGGGGAAATGAACACGCCACAGGGTTATCTGCGCGTCCACCGCTGACAGTCGGATTCCTGTTCTCGAACCACAACGTCGACGCCACGGAACGCAATGTCGGCAGCAAAAGGAGCAGGTTTCGAGATGCTCGCCATCCACCGCCAGCTGAAAATCAAAGTTGGCGCAGCCAAACGGTGGGTGAAGATATTTCCGCTTATCTCGCCATGCAGGCGCTGACCTTTGTCACGTCACTGTGAATGACCATGTTTCAGGCTCCTCAAGGAACACAATCTATACAAAAAGGAAGCGGAAGACAACCATGGTAAACTCGACCGAATTGTCGCACAGAACGGTGAAGAGTGGGACATCAAAAATGCTGTACGTGCCCCAACCCTGTCACACATCACTTTTTGCCACTACACGTCGTGCATGCGTGCGTGTGCACAGCGCGGAAATGAGACTGCGCTAATTCAATGCAAACGTTTGTGTTCTCGTCTTTGGTGGCTCCTTACACCATTTCCCTTTGGATGGTTGGTTGGTTCTATAGAAAAGGCTATTCGAAGAATCCCAGAGAATGATCAAGGATACCGGTGATCGCCTGGAAAAGGCGGTCCAGGAGCTCACGACGCTCGTCGTAGGTCTTCCATTCTACATGACGTCGATGGCTCCTATCGATCATCGACACGACACAGGATTCCGTCAAGGCGAGGCCAGAGTTCTCCGAAGACAAGGAGCTCCTAGATGCCGAGAAAGAACTCACAGAAGCGACTGCGCAAATGTCCAATGAATGACAAGAGTTTAATTCATACCCAGGATGTCAAATCGGTGGCCGGGCATCCCTGAGAAGTTATCCTTGAACTCTATGCCCGCACTGCCAGCGAATCCACCTACGTGGCATTGGTTTTGGATAGTCAACCCCTTCCGTTTCTCCGTCCACCTTCATAGAAACGCACCGAAGATTTTTTTTTTTCGCTGTATCATACATACATTCTTTGGCGGCGTTCCATCGCATTGGTTTTATTCCCGTTCTGCTCCACGGCCTTGTGTGAGTCATCCGGTGTTCCCAAGTTCCTCCTGTTCCCGCGCGGCCTTGAGGCGCGTGAGGGCATTCAGGACAGCCACCCATGCGTCACGGCCTGCCCTCTCTTCCTGTAACCCCAGACTGACTTCCCCTGCCACTGCCCCTGTTCCTGTGTCATCCGTGGGGATGGTCACACCCAGCGATGGGGGAACGAATCCCGGGGGTGGCGCGTTGATCGCGGAGGGGGCGATGCGAGACTGTCGTATGTGTGCGAGGGACGAACGAATGGCAACTTGTATAGACTACCAAGCGGAATGAACTCCAACGATGACCGTGTGTGCAAGTGGGGGAAAGGGGGAGGACTCACGTCCAGTCGTTCAAAGTACTCGCTCACTTCGAGCACGAACTGCTCGGAGCGTTCCTCTCCTTGGGGAAGGCCATCCTCGGGTCCGTCCGTCTGTGGCAGCGTGAGCAGTGAGACGGACGATGCAGCCAGGGAGAGCAGGCGTCCAATGTCCTGGAGGGTGGTTAGCGAGATTGTTGGGGGACAGCGACGGATCAGCGAACCCGCTCTACTTCCCCGAGCGCGTATATCTGACGCGCCGTCCGGCTCGAGGTCCATATAGGATCGATCTCTTCGCTGGGCTCATGCTCTCTACGCTCTTCCGCTTGCGACATGAGTGCCGAATACAACCTCTAGCGGCGGTCTCGAAGCACATGGTTCACAGGTCTCGTCAATGGTAAAAACCGAACATATTCTCCAACATGCAGAGCGAAATAACAAAGCAAAGCAGCAGAGCAAAAAAAAAAAAAAAGTATCGAATACAACTGCATCATTGCGCCGTGTCATAATGTAGCCTCGCCTCAGCCAAGTTTCACCTTCTTGGTGGGCTGCGGCGCGGGTTTAGGGTCACCTTCCTTGCGCTTCTTCGTCCCACTACCACCCTTGATGTTGCTCAACATCTCCTTGAACCTGTCCCTGACCCCGTACGAAATCCTGCCAACCTCCGAGTCCGCACCGTTGAACGTGACCGCGTTCCGAATCATGAGGTCCATGTCGGCCTCGAAGGCCTCTACCGAGTCGTACTTGTCGTTATCCAGCTTCGTGCGAATCGTCCTAAGGTCCCTTGCGTCCTTCTTGGGAATTACTTGGAAGTACGTTGGAATGCCCAGCAACACAGGGTCCACGGGCTCTCGGAAGACGAAGGAACTGTAAAAAAGGAGGTAATCAGCCAGGTCGTCCCTCATCCCAAGTCAAAAAAATACTCGCATGTCTTCCTTCACCAACGTCGTCACCAGTCCTTGTAAACTTCGTTTCTCTGCCCAAGAAAGCTTTTTCTCGTATGCCTTGGCCCATTCCTTCTTGAACACTTTTTCTACCGCATCTGCACAGTTCACAGGGTAAGTCGTAGGAGGATTGAATTTGCGACAGTTGCTAAAGACGAGGTCCGCGTCCTTGGCGAAATCCTCCATCGTGGAGTATTTGCCCTCTGTCAACTTTTGGCCCATGGTGCCAAAGTCCATCGGGTGGGTGATCTCCTCATAGTAACTGGACGCGGGTCAATATCACTTGGCCATTCTACTTGTAGGTCAAACTCACGTCGGACACCCGTCCCTTATGGCGTCTACTGGTTGGGCAAAGATGGGGTACTCTGGAAGTTTCGAAATCACTCTCAGCACGTCTCTGCATTTCTTCTCGTTTAGCGGAGTAGCGGAAGGGGTAGCCCGAGCCTTTGAAGGTGTGGGCTGAGCGTTGTTAACTTCCCGCTCTTTCCCTTTGATGGAGATGCGCGGTGCCTCTGAGGTTGACGCAGGAGGCGGTGCAGGTTCCGCCTTCTTCTTGGACTTGGGAGGTGGCGCAGAAGCAGTCTTCGGCGTCGGTGCGGGGGGTCGCTCGGGGGCTGGCGTACTCGTGCTGCTAGAAGGGACGCCTGGCCTATCCTTTCTGGATATAGGCGCAGCGAATGCCAAGATTTCACCTTCATCCTCTTCGACGTTTGGTTTACGACGCTTTCCAGGCGGTCCGCTGCCCGACGCCTTAGCAGGAGGTGATTCCCTGACCGACTCTGCGATCTTACGTTGACGCTTCTCTTCATCCTTTTCCCGTTCAATAGCGATAACCTCTTGAAGCAGGTCGTGAGATCCATCGTCGACGTACGGTGGTGGCGCCTCATCTGGAATCTTTGGTTTGCGAGCCTTGAATTTAGGCGCTTTAGAAACCTCAGCGGATTTCTCGACCGGCTTTTCAGCCGACTTCTCGCTGACTTTCACCGTAGGTTTGACTTGGGCACCACCCACTTTGAGCTTAATGATCGGCCGCGGTGCAGGTTGTTCTACAGTAACCGGGGGAGGTGCCGTCGGTGGAGTTGACACACGCGTAGGTTGCGGGGCGGGTTTCCGAGACGATTGTTTGACCACAATAGATGGTAACTCATTACGGGCAGGTTCCGCAGCTTTGTTGGCGGCTTCAAGAGTCTTGTTGATGCGATTCCACACTGATACCCAAGTTACTTGGCGACCACCAATACCTGAGAGCTGGCCACTCACATTTCTCAAAGAAGGTCTCCAGGGATATGGCTTCGGTGTGTGCATAGCTGCCAGCGACATTGTATTGTTTTGCGTTCGTAATCATGAGGCGGAAGTCGGACTCGAACGCAAAACGATCTTTGTAATGGCCTTCCTCCAGCTTGGCGCCCATGGTGCTGAGGTCCATCGGGTTTTTGATTACCTCGTAGTAGCTAACAGCGGTGCGTCAGCATAGATCAATAATGGAAATGGGAAGGCACGAACTTGGGCGCATGGTCCCGCAAAGGATCGACTGGTTGCATGAAAAGCATAGCGTTCTTCTGTACCTTGAGTTTCTTGAGTGCATTGCGACAGGCGCGCAGGTCGTTCATGCTCATTCCACCTGTTTGCGCTTTGGGAATGTGAACCGGCTTGGTGGCACCCGCAGGCTTTGGCTTTGGCTTGACCTTTGTAGGCACGGGGGGCGGGGGCATAGCTCCTGGACGGGCAGCAGCCGACGGAGTAGCAGCAGACGGCGCCGAAGCACGAGCCGCGCTGGGCATGATCTTGAGCTTTGGCGTAGCAGGAGTTGCCGGCACAGCATGAGGACGCTGAGGTGGACCACCAGTTTTGATCGGCCGCGCCGCTTTCGCAGGTGCCTTGACTGGAGGAAGCTGAGGTGCTTGTTCCGCCACAGGCGTCGGAGGAAGGTGGATGGTGACTTTAGGTGGTGTTTCCTCGACACCTCTGAGAACGATGTCCGCTAGCTTGATGATGCCCCATCGAACTTCTTGGTCCACGTCGGGGGCGCTAAAAGTGTTATCACTTAAGTTGGTGCGTCGCGAGACGGGCGGCGTGAAATTCACGTACAGTGCGATCGGCATCAAGAATTCGCGCAAGACTTCGTTCTTTCCGATCTCGCGGTCTTTGCGAAGGACCTTGATCATGAGGTCCACGTCACTCTTCTTGACCTCTTTAGCTTGAGGAGGTATGGAGCCATCCTCTTCAATCAGCAAAGACTCTGAGTCTTTGAGTGCATTCTTCATTTCGCCCATAGAGACTAGAAGGGCCAGACTCTGACATGCACATCGTGCCACATGGCGCCGAACCACCCGAGAAGGGTCATTTGCCATCACCGCCAGAACATATCGCATAATGGCAGGTGTGTACCATTTGGACATGAAGAGCCCATCAAAGGCAGCGATCCGAACCTGAGCGTAGTTTCCCTCACTAATCTCGCTTAGCAAAGTAGGATAAGGCTATAATCATGGAAGTCACACACCGGGTGAGCGGAAAGAAAACCCTCAGGTCATTCGGAAGTAGATTAGCAGCCGCCAAGAGAAGATAAAACTGAATTCAAGTTATGAGTAAGCCGCACTGCATGCAAGGTGGAAAGACTAACCTCCAATGCTGCAACCGTGACGACATTATGGGGTGAGGGAATTAGCCTATCCATGCTCCGATACCTGCTGATCTCATCAACCGCTTGTTTCAGTAGATTGGCGTCCTCGGCGGTGTGTTCAGACCGTACTTCTTCCTTCAAAAGTTCTCCACGCTCTGGCGGAGCAGTTGATACAGTGGCACAAGCTGCCATAGAAATGAGAGTGCAAATATAGAAAGCATCAGAGTACTGTGCGGCAATGAGCCTGTGCCTTGTCTCAAGCTCAATGACACCTACCGGGTTCGCTGTGTTGTCATTGTACCGCAGCTGATCCACGAGGAATTGTCGGACCACTGCAGGAGTCTTGCCGTTCTCAAAACGTACTTGAGATATGGCATGAACAAGCGCCTGTGCTATCGATGAACCTTGCCTAGAATAGAATGAAGCACGTGTAACGCACCTTACGAACAAAGTACTCTGAAAGATCAGAAAAGTCGTTTGGTTTCGGAACGTAATTATGTATGAACAGGTCTTGATTCGCCTCTTCGGGTTCGTAACAATATCGTAGGAAGAGTTTGAAGAGGTGGAAGAGGCCCAAGAATTCAAGTCGTCGAATGGCACACTGCCCACGATGTCATCTACGACCTGAAGCGAAGAATTGTCTTCCTGACTTACGTTTACGAGGGCAGTCGCTGCTTCACACCGTATCCGATAATAATAATTAGAGACGAGTATCGTCTTCGTAAATGTGCTAGAAACGATAGCGGTCGGTTGTTTCGCAAGCGCATGGATAGCCTATCGTCGATTCAGAGAGCCGTGACGCGGGAGTACACAGAATAAGCGTACCTCGAGCTGAGCGACGACGTCTCTATCACGCTGTAGCTGAGAGACCCACATGAAATCTGGTTGCTCGAATGCAATGGCAGCAATCCATTCAAAATCGGCGTCCATTCGGATCCATTCGTACGTGGCGCCGGACATGACCTGTTCATCCTCTTCCGTCCAATCAGCCACTTTCCAGATTTCACGTTCCTTTTCTTTCTCCCAAATCTCTAGTCCAAACCCCATGTCGATGAGACCGATCGCCTCAGCAGCCTCAGCGTCACCCTCTGCTGCTGCTTGTGCTGCTGCTTGGCGAGCAAGGTAACGCTTGGTATTTCGACGGATACGCTTGTACTTTGTGTTGAATGGCACCTCGTAGCGCTTGAACGGAGACCTAATGTCAAGCACATGTTCGTAGGGCGTCCCGTCAGCCTCATGTATGCGAACAGTCATTTGACCCTGTCAACGTCAGTAAGGGGTAGGCAGGGTACCTCCAAGCGTAGCAAAGACGTACCTCAAAGAACGGAACAGGCTTAAAAAGCAGCTTTGAAACTTCATTATGCTCAAGCGCTTTGTGAGCAGGAGCCTCCTGTCGCATAGTAATCTCTACGGCCATCTTTTTCCTATTAAATGATGCAGAGAAACCGAATGCGGGACATCCACTCCCATATATCCACTGCTCGGCAAACGAACGCAGGTCGATCCCGCTCACCTTCCTACAAGTACGGAGAAAGGAATGGGTCGAGAGACAATTGTTCGGCAGCTCGCCGCTGATCGCAGATAGAAAGACCTTTGGAAGGACACGGGAAAGACCAAGGGAGGTGCCGGACTTGCCAAGCCGTCGGTCGAGAATGTGAAGCACAAGCGGTGACTTCAGGTTGACAAACGGAAGCGTAGCAGCATCGGGGGGATCGAGATGTTGGGGTTGACAAATCGGCGGCATCGAGCCGTTATCCCATTCGACGACGCGTTGCATGTCTCGCTTCAGCCGGTACCGGTACTCATTATTACCAAGTAATTTGCGGATGAAGAGACCTGTGATGTAAAGAGCGAGCCCGTTGACCAGCCAGGTATCGGACCATGCCTTGGGTTGGATATTGATACCCATCCATTGGCATGCCAGACTGTGACTGAGCGCCTGCCTGGTCTCGATTACCTGCTCAATGGCATCGTCACCATGCAGAAGATCGACGGTGACCAACGCGAGGGTCGCGCTGTCGAATCGCTGGACTGGCATTTCATCAACGGCCACTACCTTGAATGAACCAAATGGGTACGAGCCAAAGTCGGTGCTGTAAAAGTTCATCGCTGAACGTAGAAAAGACGTCGACGTGTGTAGCATGGATTCTTGACCGGGCAAGCAGAACGCATGCATGAGCGGCTGTGTGACACCCGATGCCTCTTCTGACGAGTCTGCAGCGATCGAATGGACATGGAAGGGTCCCGCAGCAAAAGCGACGTGTTGCACCGACGTTAAGACGGTCTGTGAGAAGAGAAAAATAGTCTTGTTGGAGTTATTCGGGTGAGCAACCTACGATGGCGTAGTGAGCGTAGTTTGGAGCGGTAGGGAATAAAGACATGCCTGTTCCACGAGGTCTCCACTGCAGACAACTACAGTGGGTATGGCTCCTTGCCGCTCGTTAAACTCGCCATCTTCGTCCCGCTGCGTCAAGTCGAGCTCCTCCAAGTACCTCGGAACAACAAACTCGAATTCCCAAGTACACTTTTCCCAAATGTTATCGACACAAGGGACCCAGCATCTCGCAGCATCGGGAGAGGAAGGGATAGTGTATGCATGAGGAACACGCTACGATAGATGAGGATCTCGAAGCGGTATATGCGCCCGTTGGATGGACTTACATATGGATGGGCGTCGGAGGGCAGCACAAACTGTATACCATCTACGGGATTTCGGAGGCTATACTCGATACGAACGACGATAGGCATGAACTCTGGTCCCGGAGCCGGAGTCTGTGAAGGGCCAGGGATTTGTGGCTCGGGGGTTGCAACTATGTGATGTGTCACAAAGTGAGCAACTTGGCCCAGGAAAATAAAAGACGAGTGCGCACCTTCGCTAGACACACCGTTTACCATTGAATGCCCAACGTGACCAGACTGTCTCAAGGAAACCTCCTTTGGGATGGCGATTGATAACTCTCCCTCATCACTCTCTGCGAGAGCGGAATAAAGCTTCCTCTTGAGCTCTGGGTATGTATGGCAGTCCTGAGGCGTGGAGATGTTGATGTGCGCGAACGGATCATGATGGACAAATTCGGCTTGGTGGGATGCAACTGTGACGGAGTGGATCGCTTGGAAATGGTCAAACGGAGGCAAGGATGGAGAGGGCAAAGGAGGCACGTACTGCATTGTCTAGAATGGAGATGAATCGTGCGCAGGTTTGCATTGTTTGGTATGATGGTGATTTCGGTGTATCCCTGGAGGTGAGAAGGGGCCGTCGCCGTGGTGAGTGAGGCTGGTTGAGGAGTGCCAAAGCGAGGCGACGCACCCAAAGCGAGCCCGAGAAGTCGATTTCCAGGACGACCTTTTGGTGGCTAGTAGAGACGCGCAGAGGGGTCAGACTGGACGGACACGGAGGAGAAAAAAAGGATGCTTATATGGAGAAGCCACGACGGGTGTGTTCGCGTTGCATCCTGGACGTTGCACGGGACGAGCGCGCGGTCGCGGTGTAAGTGATGGTAGTAAGACAAGACGTCGAGACGGGTCGAAGCGTCGTGCTCGACACGGACGGCGAGCAACGAGCGTTGGGTGAGATGCATTCACCCGACAAACCATTAGGTAAGCTTAAATGGCTGTGTCTCTACCACCGAGATCGATATTCAGACGACCCGGCGCAAAACACTTTCAACTCGTACACAGATCTCAGAGAGACCCTCTGATTCACGATCCGGATGCATCGCAGCACGTACTGAAAGAGTTTATAAGAGGAAATGACAAAAAGGTGCGTCTCGTCTCGCTCTCTCTGTGTTTTCGACACGAAACCACGCAGGGGAACACCCGTGCCGATCTCGAAGCCATCCTCGGACCAGACGTCGTCGAACACGATGTCCGTGCCAACGTCGGAGAGGCAGCCCTCTACGGCGTCTACTTTGACGATACCGAGTACGACTACATGCAGCACCTACGTGCGGTGGGGACAGAGGAAGAAGGCGTCGAAAGCACCCTCATCGAGGCGCCGCAGTCTCACAACAAATCCAGATCAAAGGCAAACTCGGACGTTCCCCTGTTACCCCCAGAAGTATTGCCCTCAAAAACGGAGATGCCCAGAGACTTTGAGACGCAGCAATCCGTGCCATCCTCGATCGCCGGATTTCAGCCGGACATGGATCCTCATCTCAGGCAGACACTGGACGCACTGGAAGACGACGCATTCGTAGACGGTGAAGCAGAGGACGGCTTCTTCTCCGAACTGATCTGTGATGGTGAACGAGATGAGGAAGAAGAGGTTGGTTACGAGTTTTATGAATACGGACCCCATCAGTCGGAAAGCAACAAAGAAGAGGAAGGAAGCGAGGACGAGAGTTGGGAGGCGAGATTTGCAAAATTCAAAAAGGAGAATGAGAATGCTCCACCACCGCCCGACTCCGACGAAGGCGTTTACTCCGAGGGTGCCGATACGGTTGGCAACCTGCCAAAGCTTCCTGTGATTGGTGGTAAGCGTAGACGAAAGGGTACGTCAGATGCATCAGGGTACAGCATGAGTAGCTCTTCGATGTACCGCACGGAGGCCCTACTCACACTTGATGAACGCTTCGATCAAGTACGTCGCATTCTTCGTCCTACACTGACGTTCTTGAACAATCCTACCGTCTATAGTTGATGGCGAAGGAGTACGGCTCAGACGAGGACGCATTGGACCACGACGAAGCGGAAACAGCGTCGACGAGCTCTTCGTTGTCTTCTTCCTCTGCGCCAGAACTGATCACATCTCGGGAAGACTATGCCGAGATGGTGGACAAGTTTATGGACAGGTACGAACTGCTCGGACGAAAGCTAAAGCCTGTCCTTGCTGGCGAGTCTGGTGCAGACAAGCTGGAGACGCTCAGACGTGCGTTGGGACAAGACGAAAGAGTAAGGGTAGTTGCTATGGAGGAAGACGATGAAAGGGAGTTGGACGACGACGAATTGTTCAGAGCCTACGATGCAAACGAGAAAGAGGACCGATGGGATTGCGAAACCATTCTGAGTGAGTGGACCGGGCGTTAGTCCAGGATACGATATACTGATGGACCCCAGCGACGTATTCCAACCTAGAAAACCATCCGCGCGTCATCCGAGCACGGTCATCGAAGCCTGTACCGAAGATCAGGCTCGATTCGCGCACCGGATTACCTAGTGTCGCGACCGATGGGAGCAAGGGAGGTCGCACGGTGGACGAGGACGAACAGGTTCAGCGAGGTATGCACGTCAATGCATTGCGACGAACCGATGCTCATTTGCCCTGCCTCAAAGTCGTCAAACAGACCGTCAATCGCCCTCGAGATGAGTCGAAAGAAGATAAAAAGGCACGCAAACACGCTTTAAAGACAGAGCGACAGACACGGCGTGCGGACAAGAAGACGACGAGGGAGCAGTTCAGTTCCGAAATGAAGTATCAGGTACAGGGGCTATCGAACAAGCGTAGACTACGGAAACTGTAGATCGGTCATCATTACCCATAAAGAGGTCGTCTGGTCGTGAAACCAAAACTTCACCACCGTCGTTCGTGACGATGGAGTCGCCGCTGCTCTACTCACCCGTACAGAGTACTCATAGCGTCGTTCCCGGAAGATCACACAAGGTGGGCGACGACGTGACCAGTTTGACGTCGTTCAACCCGTTCTCGGAGGAGGATGAGAACGACCAGTCCTCGTTCGCCCTCGTCACGTCCCTGTTCTCTCGTATGAAGAGCAGCTTTGCGACACCTCTCGCATCCGCATCGACGGTACCGCTTCCTCCCGGTACCCAGCCTACATCAAACATTGTCCAGCGACGTCCCTCTGCAACGTTCGTACACAACAACCTCTCCTCCTCTTCTCGGTCCACGGCCGAGCAGCGCCCAGTCTCCCTTAAGCACATATCCGCCGTTCCCGCCCCGCCTTTCGTTTCTCTCACCCCCGTCGTCTTCGATGCAACCTCGTTCGGCCACGATCTCGACCGCTCGCCTTCACGGGGCGCTCATGTTCCCCCGTTTTACGAGGTCCCGGATGGCGGCGTAGTCGGAACGTCCATCCCTGGATTCCCGATTCAAGACGACGCCCGTAGCATACGCACCTCCGCATCCCATAACCGGTCTGCCTCCGTCTCAAAGGTGATTCGTAGGATACGCGGAGAAGGCACGTCGAAGGTCAACACCATCCCTTGATTGTCGCTTACTATATCCAATAGGCTTGTCCCGCGATTACTGGATGGACGACGAGAACGCAAAGGAATGTTATGACTGCAAGAGCGTCTTCACAACATGGCGAAGAAAGCACCATTGTCGAATATGCGGCAAGTCCTAGAAATCCCTCGTATTGCTTTGTTTTTCTAAGCCTTTCCAGGCCAAATCTTTTGTTCTCGCTGTGCCTCCAACATCATCAAAGGCTCCCGCTTCGGTCACGATGGTATGGTGCGGGTATGCAACCTTTGCCTTGAGAAACTTGCCAAGGTAGACGAAGATGAGGACGACGACCGTCGTTCCGTCGTCTCATCAACAGCATCAGCTTTTCCCTCCCATCAACTTGGCTCAGATGCCTTTACCCTCGGCTTAGGCCATCATCCTCAATCCCCCTTTGCAGCGTCGCAGCTATTTGGGCGCACAGACGAACCCTTCAACCTGTTTTCTATCGCAGAAACAAAACGCTTCGCGTCTTCCTTCGAGGACACCGTGTCCAACACTTCTCTTGAGTGGGAGCCTGTCCGTGACTCCACCGCGCCCTTCCGCAGGACTGTCACAGAGGACGAGAAGGACCCCACGACGCTTGGTCAGCAGCGGAGCCAAACCTACACACCACCTGCAACGGCTCCTCGTGCCAAGACGCCTGTCGATTTCCCGGTCACTGTTCCGGTAGATGTCGATAAATCTGGGATGAGCACGATCCAGTTCCCTTTGAGCTCCCCGGACCGGTTTCCTGGCCCAGACAGTCCGTTGACGTATGGAGCCATCAGGTCTAGGTTCAACAGTTTCGGGGATTTCGATAGCGCGACCCCTTTCATCAGGAGCAGGGTGCAGAGTCGCCTTGACAACTCCCCAACTGTCGAGGGGTGGCGAACAAGACGCGATTCCACCGCGTGAGTCGACTGTTCAACGGTCCTGAGTTCTCCACTAAGGCCCACTGGACTCTCAGATATGCGCAGGAACTCAACCTCATATCCATGTTACATCTCCGCATCATGTTACGTCAAATGCTCACCACGGAAAACATCCCTAATATCAAAGAATGGGAGGACGTCTTACTCAAACTCTCCCTTCGCATTGCTCGCGAACTTACGTTCACCGCTGTCCCCTATCATCAAGGCGAGGATATGGATGTCCGCCGATACGTTAAAATCAAGAAGATCCCAGGCGGTGCTCCCTCGGATTCGGAATACGTCGACGGCGCCGTCATCACGAAGAACGTGGCGCATAAACAAATGCTGAGGTTGCAACGCTACCCGCGCGTAATGCTTGTCACTTTTCCCCTCGAATTCCATCGCGTCGAAGGGCAATATGTCAATTTTGGCCAAATCCTTCGCCAAGAGAAGGAGTATCTTGGGAACTTAGTGAGCAGAATCGCGGCGCTAAGACCTCATGTCGTCATGGTCGAGAAAAGTGTGTCGAGGATTGCGCTCGAGGCACTTGCTCAGCACAACATCGTCGTCGCGCGCGCTGTGAAACCTTCCGCCATCTCCTTTGTAGCTCGTATGACACAGGGAGACGTTTTCTCTTCCATGGATAAACTTGCTCTTGAGCCACGATTGGGTCATTGTGGGCGCTTCCGTGTTCAGACATTCGACCACCCTCTTATCCCAGGGCAACGCAAAACCTACATGCGCTTTGAGGGCTGCAATCGTAACATGGGCTGTACAATCATCTTGAGAGGCGGGGATTCTGAGACGCTGAGAAGGGTGAAAAAAGTCACGAGATTTTTGACTTTTATTGTCAGAAACCTGAAGTTGGAGACCCATCTTTGGAAAGACTCGGTAATCACGGTGCCTTCCTTGCCTCTGGAAGCCGTGCCCACAACCATGACGAAACAGGGACATTTGCTCGAGGGTGCCAATGGAAGTGGAAACGCCACTGGGACCGGGACGTTGGTACCCACGTCGGTCTCGTTGGTTCAGTTGGCAATCCCCGCAGAGAAAGAGAAGGTGAAGACGGACATATTAGCGATCGAGGACGCGGCAGAGGAAGATCTCCCCGACGCAGACGCCGAACGACTCAGGCTTTCGAAACGTATCCAACAATCGATCGAGCGCTATTACAAGACCTTCATTTCGGTCTCCGCCACGCTACGATTTCCACCTCCTCAGCCTATACTCCGCATGAAGGAGCTGGACGAGGAGCTGACACGAGTTCAGCACGCGTGGGAGGATGATCTCGTGCGACGAGAAGAAAAGGGAGATATTGGCAAGCCCAGGGTCACCGACAAACCCACGTCTGGCACACCAACACCTGAGAGGAAGTCAGTGGATGCCCGATCGACTGACAGTACTCAAGATACAGAAGACGTCAAGGCACAGATCGAAGCCCTCGTCATCCCCCCTCGCACGCCTTCGCCCGAAGTGGATAAACATCACCAGGTGGAAGATCCGAAAAGCTACTTCGACCCTCAGCCCAATACTTCCAGCGTTATTCTACCTGGATCCCCTTTCGTTGTCTCCCCTCATCCCATCAGCATGACAGGTCTTCCGGACATTGAGCCCGTGCCTCTGAAAACTACGGCAGACATTGCCCCGGAATCTCAGTTGAGTCTCGTCACGTATCGGTTTGAAGAACATCGTCGGATCTGGGAATGGTATCTGCGCAAGAACGCAGACGATTTCGTCGTCGAGAAATATCAGTGCATTGTTCTGTGGCGATACACCGTTCCTATCGAAGAATTTGGAATCCGACGCGCCTGCTTCGCCCCCGGTTTACACTACATCATGTTTTATGGCGAAAACGATTGCACGCTCGGCCAGTTCATTGAGAAGGCCGTGAACGACACGTTGGTGCAGTTCCTTGACCCCAAAGCGCTATGTGCAGGGAAAGGGTGCAACCAACCTCTCGCCCGGCACTGTCAAGTGTTCGTTCACAATGACACGAGGCTGGCTGTAGCCGTCGAGCAATGGGATGGACAAATCAAAGCAAGGAACGCTCATCCTTCCCCGGAAATGATCACTACTTGGAGTGCATGTCGTGTCTGTGGGTCGGCAACACCATTCATACCCATTTCTGAGGAGATGCAGCGATATTCGTTCGCCAAGTTTCTCGAACTTCACTTTTATCCTGCGGACGTCCAGCTCGTGCAAGGTGCTGGGTGTCAACACAATATTTACCAGCACCACATCAGATACTTCGCGACAAGGGGAATGACTGTGCGGTTCCAAGCAGATCCCGTGACGTTGCACGAGATCGTCTATCCTGCGATGCGCATCCGTATACGCCCCGAAATCCAGCTCGAATTGAAGAATGCTGACTTTGAGAGGCTACATAGGCGGAACACAGTATGGTATACCGCGCTCGTCGATGACCTCAAACTCATCAGTATCGACGCCGCTACTGGGGAAGAAGAACACGACGCGAAGCTCACGGCAGACATCAACATCCTCATCTCACGCGCGGAGGCGGAGCGTCAAGAGATCAGCCTGCTTATCAACAAGGTCTATCAAGAGTCTTCACCCATGGACACCCTCGCTCTCAACCAAGTCCGTTCGTTTAGACAAGATCGCATCGTCGCTTGGCAGGCCGACTTTGATAAGCTTCCGAGGCCGCGGAATACTGAGAAGGGTGGACGCCGAGTATCTGCATTCAACTCTGTGCGGGCAATGTGGCCGAAACGCTACGACCTTTCGAGTCCATTCGGCGAATCGCACTTGCCTTCTGCGAGTGTTTCGGAGGCAGAGGAAGGGGGTCCGAGTAGGAGACGAATTACAAGCGATTCGTTGGTCTCGAGCGCATCTGAAGCGTCGGAGGCAGAAGTGGAGAGACCTTTGGAGAAACCCGAAGAGAGGGTAGCCCCGTTGAGAAGCGACGAGGAGGTACCCAGTGTACCAACCGTGGATCTCACTTCGCCAGCGAAAAGGCCAGATCCAGACAGTGACTCAACTATAGGAGCTTTGAAAGAGGAACGGGTGTTAGCCCAAGCTCGTCGTGCCAAGCAGGTAAGCCTGGCTGTCTTGCTACTTCCACGGCTAGCAATTGATCAGGTTACAGACAAAGCAAACAGAGCAGAGCGAACCCGAAGTGGACCGTCCCCCTCCGCGCGCCTCCCGCCTCCCTCGCCGCACGTCGCAGCACCCGAGTGTCGCAGAGCTTGTGGCACGCTACCAAGACTTTATTCCTGCTATCGGTGTCGAAGAACTTGCCAAGACTGCACTTGCGCCACCTCCTGCCGTTTCTGAAAGTGAGCAGGAGGATCTCACCACCACTTTGTCGAATGCAAACTTGCCGAGGCCCGTTTTACCGCGCAATGCTATTCGGGGGAGGCACAGACACCAAATCACTAAGAAGCCTTCCACGTCTGATTTTGAATCCGGGTATGCAGCCAATGCCGCACCGAGGTTCAGGAGGCCACTCGGGACACAAGGGCAATACACAGGGAGGATACCGGCAGGATCGTCTGTTGATTCTCTGGCCCTATCGAGAAAGGCATCCCCGGATAAGAGAGGGTCAAGAGTAGTTGGCGAACCCCCATCTCCACCACTGAACAGGAAATCGTTGCCTTCGCCCCCAGGGCGGACACTGAAGAGAAAAACGTCGTCCAGAGGATTGGGCAAGGATGTTTCTCAACAACGACTCACATCGGGTGGCATGTCCAAGCCAACGTTCAGGCGACCTCCCCAAGGAGCAGGGACGAAAGTTTCGAACATCGCGAGACACTTTGAACGTATCGGTCGGGAGAACGAGAGAGCCAATCGACGGTATGCTGTCATCCGGGGACGCAAAGTGCGCCCAGTTGCCTCTTCTCGTGCGACGGTCGAAGTGCTGGAGAGCATCAAAGATGCGATCAAGGATGAATCCGACTCAGATGACAGTTCGAGTGAAGCCGACGATGAAGGTGGTGACGAGGATGAAGGACGCAAGCCCAGTGGAAAAACCGAGTCTTCCCCTGAGCAGTCCACAACTCTACCCGTTGTTAAAGTCCAGCAAGATCCAGCCACCTCTTCAGGTCCGCTCCCCGCTCAGGAAACAGAAGTATCTGCTCCACCTTCCACTTCTACCCCGCCGCTTTCCCCTCCCGCCGCAGAACGATCCTTCCCACCATCCCCATTCTTAAGCTCTCCCCTGGAACCAAACCCACCTCCAACTCCACCGACACTTTCACTCGAAGAACTTCCAGGACGCAACTCAATCTTCAGACAGGCTTTCTCTGGACTATGGCCACCCCAACTCCCTTCGAAGCGCGTAGAAATTGACATCGAGGATCCATTACACGATCCAGAACACATATTCCGGGATTCGTCGATGGTCGTCAGGACTGACGAACCTACGTCGATCATCGCTCTTGCACTCAAGTAGGTTTCTCGCACCTCCCGTTTGTCGTCAATCCACTGACTGCCAGAATTTGAAGTTCTTCACAGTACCGCGACATGCTCACGAAATCTCGTGCTGAGAAGCGGACATCTCGTGAACCAAAGGTGACTGAAGGTGGCGAAGCTTTTATGCCAGACGATCGATCTGTGTCTGAGTGCTCGTCAACGTGGGGAGTCGTTAACGTGGATACCTCGGACTCCGTCAACCTCACAGACGAGCTCAAGTCACCATCCACGAAAATGTCTTGGGTCATTTGTGAGTGTTGGTGTCTTGTTGCAGCACGAACTGACCGTACGCTCTCGGACAGCATTCGAAAGCGGTGGGCTAACGATCAGCTGTACCATACTATATCCTGAGCAGTTTGATGCATTGCGGAGGACGTACGATTGTGAAAAGAGCATTGTAGAATCCTTGTCACGGTGCGTCAAGTGGGACGCTAACGGGGGGAAATCCGGGTCCGCATTCTTGAAGACTCGAGGTTTGGTCGATTCCCTTTCGGCGTTCAGGTTGTTTGGCTCACCTTGGCTACCAGATGACCGCTTCATTGCGAAAGAACTCTCCCGTGCAGAGCTACAAACGATGGAAACTTTTGCTCCTGCATACTTTGATTATATGGCATCTGCTGTCAGCGGAAATGTACGCCGTCCGACTTGCCCGTTTGCAACAACGCGGGTTGCTTAATCCTACGATTAGCGTCCAACTTTGCTGGCTAAAGTCTTTGGCTGTTATAAGCTGACCTTCAAGAAGTCCAAAGACAAGGGGACGGGCAAGGCTAAAGTAACTCACATGAACCTGCTTGTCATGGAGAACCTGTTTTACAATCGTCGATTTGCCAAGGTATATAGAATCATTCGTCTCGCGAGTGTTTCAGGATTGATCGTGCTCGACAGATCTACGATCTCAAGGGTTCCACCAGGAATCGACACGTACAATCCACAGGAAGGGAGAACGAAGTTTTGTTGGATGAGAACCTCGTTGAAAGTGAGTGCTGTTGACGTATCTCTTCAGCGAACTTGCCTGACCCAATGTAAAAGCTGCCCACCTCTCACCTTTCTATCTCAAAGAACACTCCAAGAGAATTTTGCGCGGCGCGTTGTTCAATGACAGCAAGTTCCTATCGGACATTAACGTCATGGACTATTCGCTGGTTGTTGGCATTGATAACGAGACACATGAGCTTGTGGTTGGCATCGTCGGTATGTTTACTTCCCTTGGCCGTGCCTTCTCGCTGCGTGCTCATGAGAGGATGGTTCACTAGACTACATTCGCACCTACACCTGGGACAAGAAGCTCGAGAGTTGGGTAAAAGAGTCTGCGTTCCTCGGTGGAAGTGGCAAGGGCGAGCCCACCATAGTTGGGCCGAAACAATACAGGCAACGTTTTATCAGCGCGATGGAGAGGTACTTCCCATTGGTGAGTTTTCCCTGGGTAGGCTCGTTGTCAAGTGTCATGCAAACGCTGTGTGGTAATAGGTCCCAGACCGCTGGATGAAACAAAAGGACACTCCCGAGGAAGATACAAACAGTCTTGCTGATCTTTGGCCTGATTGGTGATTGTCCAATGTTTTGATTCGCATGTTGATCCCGAAGATCATTATGACTTTGTCGGGCTATGATTCTGCATTCACACTTTCGATTAATCGTTCTTCGCATCTCACACGACATACCCCATGCACGACCTGGTAGCATACTCTGTTGTTGTAATACAAACATCCAAGCACGACTAGCGTACACAACCTTGTGGCGTAACCTAATCATCAACCGTGCCACTCTCTCATCGTTCGACCCCCTGAGTCACTACCACGATGGACGATGATGACGCCGAATATATGCAAGGTAGCGAAGACGAGGTCTGTATTTCCTTTCGTCTGTGAACTCGTCGTGATCGTATGAGTGTCGTGAACGGGCACAAATCATACTGACATTTTGATCCACACGAACGACAGGACTATGGTTTCGACTATTCCGATAACGAAGAAGCTAGCGAGTCAGGGAGCGCAGATGTCGAGAACATGTACTACACCGCGAAATGTGTGTTTGTCTCCGTGTTCCTCCTTGCACTTCAACCGACATATTGCGAAAACAGCCAAGAAAGAGGACGATCCTGAGCAGGCGCTGAAGGAATTCAAAGCCATAATCGATCAGGAAACAGAGAAAGGCGACTGGTGAGCTCCGTTCTCGTCTTCATTCCTTCCCATTCGCACTGACGCGAGCTCGTAACGTCAAGGGGTTTCAAGGCTCTGAAGCAGTCCACGAAGCTCCTCTTCCTGATCCTCCACCGTCCCGCCGATGCGCTGGAAACATATACCCAGCTTCTGACATACACCAAGTCTGCCGTCACTCGGAACTACTCTGAGAAAACGATTAACGGGATCTTGGATTACGTGGGCGGTGGCAAGGGAGGGGTTGTGGAGGTGGACGTTCTTGAACGATTTTATGCTGTGACGAACGAGGCCTTGGAAGAGGCCAAGAACGAGGTAAGCTCCAGGCTGCCATTGACATTGAGGCCCGAAACATGCAGTGTGGGTCCTAGGGTGAGGAGCTGACCACGACCACACGTAGAGACTATCGGTGAAGACAAATCTGAAGCTCGCCAAGCTATGGTTGGACAGGAAAGAGTATGGTCGACTCCAAAAGGTACGGACATCGTCCGTTTTCAGGTCAAGCACTCGTGTGACGCGAAGACGTTCAGATTATCCGCGAACTCCACGCTACGACCAGAGCTGCGATGGATAGCGAGGACCAGTCGCAACGAGGAACTCAGCTGCTAGAGATCTATGCCCTCGAGATTCAGATGCACAATGAGATGCGAAACGTCAAAAAGCTCAAGGTATTTGAGCACACCCTCCTTTGCAGCGTCGTGAACCCTCGTCTGATAAACGTAAACTAGGAAATTTACAACGCCTCAAACAATGTCCGCTCTGCGATCCCGCATCCACGTATCATGGGAGTCATCAAAGAGTGCGGCGGCAAAATGTGGATGGGCGAACGCCAATGGTCCCTCGCTTCCTCTGACTTCTTCGAGTCTTTCCGGAATTATGACGAAGCTGGATCGCCGCAACGCATTCAAGTGCTGAAATATCTAGTACTTGCCAACATGCTGACGGGGAGCGAAGTAAATCCGTTTGACTCGCAAGAGACGAAGCCGTACAAGTCAGACCCACAAATCAAAGCAATGACAGATTTGGTGGACGCTTACCAGAGGAGGGAAGTACATTTGGCAGAAAAGATTTTGAAAGGTAAAATTGGAATTTGCGGACGAAAACTCGGGCGCTCACGTGTATTGGCAGACAATCGCGCAACGATAATGGACGACGCTTTCATTAGATCGTATATTGGTGAACTTTTGAGGAGTTTACGCACGTCATACCTCATTGACCTCATCAAGCCATACACACGTCTGGAACTTTCATTTCTCGCCAAGGTGAGTCGAATTGGTGACCTGCCAGGTTGAGGGTTAACATGGCCATGCAGCAACTCAACGTCGAGATTGCGGAAGTAGAGGAGCTCTTGATAGGGCTCATCCTGGAAGGGAAAGTTGATGGTCGGATAGACCAAGTTGGCATGAGATTAGAGTTGGATCGCGCGTACGCTCCTCTCATCTTGTTCAGCGCCAGATGCTCATGCACTCATAGTCAAGCACTCGAGAGGAAGCGATATGCTGCGCTTCACTCATGGACAAAAGCACTAGAAGGAGTACATGCTGCCGTGATCGGGAAGACCGCGGGAAGAGGCGCCTCCGATACCTTTATGAGCATCCCTCCCGAAAGGATAGTTGACCTAAGGGACATTGGACTCTGAATGGTCTGTAGAACATCGATTGCCGATCGTGCCAACCTCACCACGTATCAATGAGTAATCTACCAGCGCATGCAGGAGTGTCTGAAGGTTTCTGTCATGAAACATCAGTGTCATGACCGGTAATCTAGAAACGCGCTAACTTATAACGGGCGATTGAATGGCTTCCAATCGTGCGGCCAGCCCTCTTTCGATGGGGTGTCTGTTGGGACCTTGAGCTCGCGAGGGAATAGGCCTCTGACTCTGGACTCGATGGCCCTCTTCTCGGCGTTGGAACAAGTTTTGAGCATCTCCATCTCGGTAGCACCCCTTGATCTTGGATCCTCTCTCCTGTTTGCCTCCTTGAATAATACTGGGTCAATTTCCTCAAGTTCTTGCATAGCCCTCCTCATGCATTCGAACTTGCGCTGTAGTTCCTCCTCACGTTTTTTGCGCAGATGACGTTGGTAAAGTGCCCAGGCCCTCTCGATGGTCTTGTGGGCCTGTGCTGAAGGAATGGCACGTTGAAGCGCGAGAGCCACGTCTGGACGCCATGTGCCGTTGGGAGAAGAACCAGTACGGACATTTGGAGGGTAGAGCATGCGACGAATGACTTCGCGCTGGGTGTTGGTCGGGTCTGTGGGCTGCGCGTTTGTCGCTGCATGGCGCACCGAAATTTGCGAGACGCGTAGTGAGAGAGAACGAGAACAGTTGGAGAACGACATCGAACGTTGTTGGACGGTCGAAAAACGCGTCCAAGTTTGGTTCTCACGACGTCGCTGTGACCGCAAACATTCACGTTTCAACTTGTCCTTTTCGATGTCGTCCAGCCTCGGTTTGCTCTGCCGGCGATGCACGTTCTCGTTCGCTAGTCCAGTGAGTACACCTGCGATATGTTTGCGGTCGTTCCGAACGTAAGCTGTCCGACAGTTGTCGCCCCGTTCTGCCAATTGGCTTCGGTCTAGTTTAAATGGCACGTCGACCGAACGCGTACCCACCCGCCGCTTTTCTTCGTCACCCGTCGTACTTGCAAAACGAGTCGAGAAGAAGAAGGTTCCCTCAAAGCATCAACTTGCCCTTATGGCCAAGCGAAAGGCGGCCAAGCGCGGCCAAAATGCCTATGCCAATGAGAGGATGACCCTCGATGATGCCATCTCTGTCCTCCGCGTAGGTTTTCTATCATTACATGTCCAGTGTCGCTCACTCGTCGTACTCAGGCTGTGGAGGTTGCGCGACCGAACTCGACGTATGAGCTGGTGATCCGGACAGCTATGTCACGCGGTGCACCTATACCTACAGGTCGTATTAACCTTCCTCGGGAAGCCAAGCCAAGAAAGGAGTACCGTATCCTTGTTTTTGCGGATGGCCGACAAGCAGACGAAGCCAAAAAAGCTGGTGCCCACGTCGTTGGCGGACTTGAGCTAGTTGATGCCGTTCGTTTTTTTCCGTCTAGCCTCTCCGTCCATTGTTGAGGACAAGTACAGGTTGCGGAAGGCAAACATAACAGTTGCACGACTATCCTTTGCACACCGTCCCTCATCCGTAGCATCAGCAGTAAACTGGGTCGTATTCTCGGTCCTCGTGGTCTCATGCCATCCGAGAGACGAGGAACCGTGACGGACGACATTGAAGGGTATATTCAAAGGCTACAAGGAACAACCGAGTGGAGAGGTGACAAGACAGGAACCATAAGGATGCCCATCGGAAAGGTGGGCGGCGGCTCTCCTGTCTTTTATTTTTGGTTAGTGGTGCTGATTTCTGTGCAGCTGCACTTCCCCGTTGAAGATGTAGTGAAGAACGTGAAACAGTTCGTCCTTAATGTGAAACGCGCCACGGGAAACCTCAAGGATGCTGTTGCGGAGGCCGAGGTCAAGGCACAGAAGGGAAAGAATAGCAGTAAAAGTGTCAAGCCCGGTATGTATTTCGTGTGTGCAACCCTCCCTCCCCTTTTTTCGTGTCCCTTGTCTCACCTCTCTTGGTCCCGATTCGCTTGTATTACCATCTTCCCCATTTCCGGGTTGCTCGGTGTTACGCCATTAGTTCAAATTACCTTCCCAACGAATCCTTTTCCTTCCCTTCGCCGTATCCTTGTTCGATTTGTTGACCACCCGGATCGGTTGACCCCACCATCGCCTTGGTGTAATTTGCCCTTTTTTAACACACGATCGCTTCCATTTGGTCGCCGATCGACGATGTCACCATGCACTATCTCTACATCCGAGCAAACTGTGATTGACTGACGGGTGTTTCCCCTTACAGTGAATGCGATCACTCGGATTCTTCTCAGCTCAACCCAAGCGCCCGGCATTCAGATAAAGGACATTTGATGGACAATTGGACATGTTCCATATGGTGTAGTGGAGTTGGATGACGCTCGTACAGCTTGGTATGAGCACTCGATTTAGCAACGGCGATCAGATGTGAGCGAGGGAAGGCATGTCTTCTATCGGCGTCGGCTTTCTTTGATCTATCTTTTGGCGAGGATGTTCGGAGTCAGTATATTTCCGATGATACTGATTTGACAATATATCAGGTAATAGCATAGTGTGATATCTATCCAACGAGCAACGTAAGCCTGTGGGGAGTGAGACCTGTGACCGCGTGAAGGGAAGGGAAAAGATTGGGGTTCGAAAGCTAACGCTCCGAACTGATGACGTTGGTAGTTCAGTAGCGGTGGACGTCTCCTGCCTTTGAGTCGATGAGCTGTAGTCCTTCGTCGTTCTCGAAAGCCAGATCTTTTTTCGAAGCTTTCCACCTCGCTTCCTGCCCCTTGCGAAGCGTATCGTCAAGCGCGGCATAACTTCTCTCATGCGTCTTGTCTTTCTTGTCTCGCCCCTTTGATCGCTTGCCTACGTCTGATCCCTTGGCGTTCTGGATGCCTTGTTGCTTCGAGGTAGCTCCTTCGTCGGCAGTTTGGAATCGTTCAATAGGTTTATTCTTGGGCGGGTGGGGGAAGATGTCGCCCCACGAAGATTTGCGGGCATCGTAGAACGCCTGTTTACCTTGTGACTTTGGGATTGTAAGCCGCATTATTTTTCCTGTTGAAACAAAAACAAGGATATTAGCCCATCGCTTTCATCTCGAGAAATGATGAGATCTGATAGACGGGAAAAACGGTGGGAATAGGGACAGGGCACGAACCTTCACGCGTACATGCATCAATAATGATATGTCCGCTCTTCTTGAGCGGTGGAAACACGAGACGCGGCCATCCGTATGCCTCGCTCCTCAGAGCCTCCTCGAGGTTTGACGGTGACTCAAACTCTTCAGGCGCGCACCCGGATCCTGCTTCCGTTTCTGTGTGTCCTGCCCGAGGGGGAAATTCTGATGTGGAAGCGAGTATTTGACCAGACGCTGGTGGCGTTGATATTGATGCCGATGACGAAGGGATTCGTGTCTGCGCTCGCGCCGTGGTTTCGTCCGACGAACGCACATCAACACGAGGCAACATGAAGGACGGAGCATCTGCGCTCGCCACCCGCCCAAGCACCTTTAGGGCGCCGGTACCAACACCGTCATCCACAGGCGCACGAGCGTGATCCACGGGAACGGAATTGTCGTCGGTGGGTGGCAATGATCGGGCATGCAACGATGTAGACCGCTCAGCTGACACCGAGGATGACGGTGATTGCGGGCCGATATAGGTACCATCATGCCAATGTGCATGTGCACGTTGCAACTCCCTTAGCACACCTGTCCCCGTCTTGACCCGCTCTATTGCTTCTCTCTCCACTCCTCCCGCTCTTCCCACCGGACGTCCATTTCCATCTGAAATTATGCCGTCGGGTCGCGGTCCTCGTCGTATGGCGACGTACGAGTAGCCGATATCCTCGTGCCCTTGCTTTGCGTGTTTCGTGCGCCGAACAAACGTGGGGCGCTGCAGGCGTTGGGAAAAGCCACAGACTAGACCTAAAGGGCCAGAATGTTCGAGAGGACAGGGGCGATCATGTGGGCACTAGACCGTAAAAGACGGTGAATGTGGAGACGACATCGCATTTTCAAATGCGGGGAAATGGACAGGAAAATGAGGCAGAAAGAAGACGAGAAGGATATTCATGACATGTTCACGTTATACAAGCCTGCGACTTACAGGTGCGACGATATGTGAGCCCCGAAAAGGCTGGTTCATCGATTCGGGGTTTTCAGTTTCCTTGTGACCCAGCTCGAGCAAAAGATGACGAGCCTCCACGATGTTTTGGAATCCAGCAGGCGAGTTATGGTCGATGAGGATCTATCCACGATCAGTGGCTAGTTATTGTAATAAACATGGTACACACAATCGTTTGTGCACCACTGTCCCACATTTCCTTGACCATGTTTCGCCTGGAAAGAGGGGAAGTTTGTGCGGATAACATGAATGCTGAGAGGGCAATTGTAGATTGGCCCTCGCTGGGATCTACGCGGTGCTCTTCGTGGAATGCCTTTTTCCACGTGGCGCGCAATCCACCGACCTCGGTTTCTGCTCAAAGCTTCAGAAACTTTGGATGAAACGAACGGAGCACGAGCATGTACTTTGCAGAAGCTGTTTTGCTATCGACACGAGACCCTCACGCTGGTCCAGACCAAGGTACGTGACAACGGTGGAGTTGACTAACAGCGGTCCATCTCCTGAGGTTGGGTACGTCTTCTGAAACACGTTTAGTGCTGCCCTGCAGAACGCGCGTGAACATTCCAACATCCACTGATGGCAAACCCTACCAGAGACCGCTTCCGGTGGCAGAACCCCAATCGATGACCCTGTCTACGTTCCATGATGCTCCTAATCTATGCTTCACGTGGCACAACACCGCATATATGGCAGAATAATGCGCAGGGAGGATGACAGACGCAAATGCGGTTGCGTCGCGCGCAGAGTGCCGATACCGTTGACGACGATTCTTGTATTCCACATCGTACGCTGTGGACCAATTTTCTTCCGAGCCATCCTGTTCCGCAAACAAGCGTTTGGCGTCACTGTGCAGCAATGTCTTGTTCGTACCTGTACACGATGTCAGGATTCGAATGTAAGAGTGACAATAAAGACGTACCCTCGATCAGCGCAGTAACCGAGCGCTGGAGTTCAGGGGGCAGCACCACAGTGCCGATTCCATCACTGCCAAACCGAGCTGCAGGTGATTTACGGTCCTCCCTGCGTCGTGCATGCTCGTCAATCGGATAGTCTTCGTGATAGTATTCTATTTCCCCTTCGTCGTTTTCGAGTGCTTCCAGTTCTCGCGCAGACGTTGGAGCTGGCTCTTCTGTTCCCTTGTGCTTGGACATCAAAGACATGTCGACATCGTGAAGCAACGACTTTAAGCTTGGGTCCAGCGTTAACGACGGCTTCGGTTGGGAAGCAACGTGCGCCCCGGTTGTCGAAGAGAAAACTCTTGGACGCGTCGAGCAAGACAGGACGCGCAACGAGGCCCTCGAGAACATCCCAGCGACGAGCACACCACACTCGGGTACAGGCAGATGTTGACAATGTGCTTATATAATCTATCATATACCATTCGACGTCCTCGATCTCTCAAAGCATGCCCGACTCCAACCCTACACATTCCCCAAGACGATTCAACTACTCGGATGGTGAACCACCGAGCAAGCGAACCAGGCTGGAGGACAGCCCGGCCGTGTCGGATCCTGAGGGCCGTAGCCACTCGCCCAGCAGCAAGGTCGACGGAAATGCACTACCCGTCCCTGGGTCGGACGTTGAAGATGATGATCCGTACTCTTTAGATGCTACAGCCTCCGCATATGAGCGCAAGGCGTCGGACTTATACCTCGACACTGTACGCCAGCACGCCTTCTCGGTTCTAGATACCCCCTCATGCTCCTTCGCAGATTAACCGGGCCTTGCTTGACTTTGATTTTGAGAAAGTGTGCTCAGTCTCGACTTCTAATATTAATATATACGGCTGCCTTGTCTGCGGAAAGTATTTCCAAGGCCGTGGCCGCAGCTCATATGCCTATGCCCACTCCATTCACGATGACCATCATGTGTTCATCAATCTCGAGACAACAAAGGTCAATCCCGCCGTTCACGCGTGTGACGGCTATTAACACCACTGAATTATCAGGTCTACGTACTCCCAGATGGTTATCTCGTATCTGACCCGTCACTCGAAGACATCGCTTTCGTGTTGAACCCGAAATTTACCAAATCATCAATAGCGAACCTCTCCTCCGCCTCCTACCTTTGCAAGCCATCCTACGACCTCGCACACAAGCCCTATCTGCAGGGGTACGTCGGTCTAAACGACATCAAGCGGAATGATCATATGAATGTCATAATACACTCTCTCCTTCATGTCCCTCCGCTTCGAGACTTCTTGCTCCTATCAGATTTCAAGGGGAAAGAAACGGAACTTGTCAAGAGATTTGCAGCACTCGCCAAGAAAGTATGGAATCCACGCCTTTTTAAGAGCCAAGTCAGCCCACACGAGTTTCTGCAAGAAGTGAATCGCGCCAGTTCCGGAAAATTCTCATTAGAGAAACAAGGAGACCCGGTCGAATTCCTTGGTTGGTTCCTCAACCGCTTGCATATCGATCTGGGTGGTACGAAGAAGAAGAATTCGAGTGAGTGCTGCGCTAGTCCTCGTGTGTCTGTGATACACAACTTTGGCAGGCGTAATCTTCTCAACTTTCCAGGGAGAGCTTCGCGTGGAGACACAGCAAGTTTACGTACGCCCTGACGAAGCCGGAAACGAAAAGCCGAAATTCGATATTGACAGAGGTGAGGTCACTACGAGCATGAATCACACCCATAGTGATTTATGAACTCCTCCCGCCAGACATCAAGTCAGCGGTATCGCCGTTCCTCTTCCTAGCAGTTGATCTTCCGCCGCCGCCATTGTTCCAGGACGCATTCGAGAAGAACATTATCCCACAAGTTAGTATACATTCCGTGTTGGCTAAATATGATGGCGTCACCACACAAGTAAGCTCCTCATGCTGGACACGCTTCATCTGTGACTTATTGTAATGTACCATCAAAGGAGTCGGCGGGTCAGCTAAGGCGGTACAAATGTCAACGTCTCCCACGATATATTATTCTCCACTACAAGCGGTTCACCAAGAATGTCTTCGTGGAAGAGAAGAACCCTACCATCGTCACCTTTCCCCTAAGAGGCGTCGATTTCCGCGAATGTATGCTTCGTCGATCCTTCATGTAATAACGTTACTGATTATTCCCATCTCCGTTTGGATCTTGCTTGACACGGTTTGTTTGTAGACCTCGATGCGTCACCTTCGCATCCGCCTACACTCTACGATCTGATCGCGAACGTTGTTCACGAATCCGTAGCGGGAACTACGCGTGATAAGGAAAATACGGTCTGGAAGGTACACCTCCGAGTTGGAGGGGGAGGGGGTGAGGGTGAAAAATGGCTGCAAATTCAGGACCTCATTGTCGAAGAAACTCGGAAAGAGATGATTTTCCTAGGCGAGACCGTTCTGCAGGTAAGGGTCTTGTCCCTGCCAGTAGGATCTCCGTTGAGAATTGTCTGACAGATATGGGAACGCCGTGATACGATTGTTAGTGACACTAACGGAGTGACAAGAATGGATGTCGATCGGCGGTAAGCAGGTGTCTGGCGCATTTGTGCAATTACACCCACGGCCGTGGAGATAGCAAGAATTTGCCGCGTTTATGAGGATCGAACGCGAATCCGTAACTAAAACATCCCGTGTATACAGTATGGAGCCATGGTGTAGCAATCCGCTCGGATATGCACCCGCGCCCTCATTGATGGCCACAGGAACGTAGCGCTCGATGTGGAATGGTTGAGTGACAGCTGCAAGATGGTAACGACTCAGACAGTCGAATATTAGCATGCCACACGGAATCGTCCTACTAGCTGACGCAGTGCTGTACTAGATTCTATTTGCCTTGCTGAGAAGCCGTGTCGGATCGCGGTCCATCTGTGGAACTGACTGTCCTCGTTGCGCCGCGGGATTCTCTGGCGACCAAAAGAAATTAGCACATTTCTTCCGCTGGGCATCAGACGGGCCTACCGTGCAGTGGCGGCCTCAAAGAATGGCTTGAAAATGTAAACGCCAGAGACAACACCTGATGGCCGGAGAGTGAGCTTATAGAAAGTTTCAGTTCCACGGAGACCGCACCCAACACACCGGCAAAAAGATACGGTGTCAGACGTCGAGACATTATTGGATGTAGTATGAGGCCTTTTCCTCCTGTCACTCACGGTTCGTGCTGGGGCTTCGACTTCAACGACAACTGCACAGTACCCGTGTGCGGTCTGGCTGCAATCCTTCCTTTTTGGAAACTCCGCGATGGCCGTAAGTCTTGGCCAATGGATATATTTAGCAAATTAGATCAAATACTTTCTACACAACAAGTTACACCGGAATCCCTAACGCCTGACAAGCGGACTGCGCAGCTTGTTCTTTGGCAACACGAATCTGACCAGCGGTACCACTTCCAAGCACCTGTCCTCTGACTGGAACAAAACAATTGTAGAATCGCTGCACTGTGTCGATTTCCACCCAATCACATACCTTTACATACTGCAGTCCACACCAGGGCATTTGCAGGACCTTCAGAAGATGCTTGCCAACTCAGCAAGTGTTGTTCATTACGTCCCTGGAGGTCTGCACCATGATGATTCAATCTCAGCACCCACTTACACAGTGATCAAATGTCAGTGAGCCCACAATTATGGAGAGCGGTGACATATCCTATAATTCTGTGAGCTTCGGTGCCAGAAATTAAAGACAATACTTGACCCACTTCCATTAGCCATGTCGCGGAAATACTAATGCCGAGAAACAATTGTGATAACGATGATGGACCGGCCTCAATGAGTGTCCTTCACAACTTGTCCCTGCTGTCGTATTTAAGTCTTCTCTGCTTCTCGGTGAATAATTCATATGCGATTGCACCATTCGGTGCTGTAACACAGGTTGATGCTACAGGTATTGTCACCAGACCCTTCCTCGAATCAGAAATGGTCGAAGAAGGTACGTAGCGGCATAAGGCCATCGATTTTCGTTGATCGATAACTTAGACGCCTCATTTGAAAGCCGGGACCTGCCAACGGACGCCTGGCAGAGACTTACTAACGAGTTATTCAGCCAGGCAGCTTGGCTGGCTGATAAGTCATTAGCTAACATCGGAACGCGGGCAATGACATATATTGACGGTGCCATCGCTATGGAGAACCTGGGCAATGATAAATACAATGTCAATAAAACATCCTAACGAGTCATTGGAACATATTGAGTACTCCGTCGAGCGCGGACAGGCACATAGATAAGATCTTACCGCGCTGGTTACGCTACGTAGGGAGTATCATAGTACCCGAAAGAAGTGAAGTTGGGTGGGTAAGCAGAGCTCAGAGGGGTAATTTATCGTATCCTTTCGCGGGAATGTTGCTCCGGGACTATGTCTGATGTTGGGCTGATCTCGATGCGTCTACTATGGCAAGGGGTTCCCGTCACAGTGGGCCGGATAATCATGGTACACGAGGTAAACGCGCGCAACGACCCTAAAAGAGACTCGGTAGCTGTGTTGGCCGGATCGTGCTTGCGGTTGATCTGTAGATATGCAAGTCGAAATGTGGAGACATAGGGCGGAGATTTTGTTCCGGTGACCATGACGGTGGCAGTTTGGATATTCTTCCGGTTATTCCTGCACCCGTTATGTAGCGCCAGACAGCTGCCACCATGATCGAGGGGTCACGGAGGACCCATGATGTCGGTCACTCGTCAAGTTACCACAATGATAATCTTGGCGAGTATGACTACGCTATTGAAACAAGTTCTGCGACGAAACCAGCCACGTGCTTCTACCAGTCACCGGTCACCCTTGTCACGCGCGTACATGGTGGCACAGCTTGGATTCAGATGTACGTTGCATTTTATATCATACCATTCAACCTACGCCGATTCGCGGGTTAATGTCAGTCCCCATGGACACGACTGAACAACACAATGACACGTGAATAGACAACAGGCCTCCTGGACGAGAACTCGGTCCGAAATTACAGAGGGGCATGTAGAGTAACAGAGGGTTGCGGGGACTGGATATGAGAGGAAAAGACAGACAGACAGACATAGGGCATGGATGATTTGAGGCCTGCCATGTCACTGGATGGCGATACCGAGAATCAGTCTAAATTGTTACCCACGTTCGCCCTCCGTCTCGAGTTTGAGTGCTTCCAGAGTGAGTGCTGCCGCTGCACCCCTTGCGAGGTGTTTATGGGTTCCAACACCCACGCCATACTCCTTTCCAGAAACTGCATATATCCATTAGACAATGCACGCGAGAACGAAAAAAAGACCACCTTTGCATACAGACTTCCATTCGGGATTATGTGTTGGACCGCTCGTTGAATCCTTCCAGCTGAGAGAAGCAGCCCGGCCTATGGACTGCAGGTCTGGATAGCCAAATAAAAAATAAAAAATAGGGTGCATCACTCAGTGGGAGCCTGCCTGACTTACAATTGTTCAGCACAACGATGGGGTCTTGGGCTGGGACAATGAGAACAATTGAACAAAAGTAGATATTCAGGAGAATACGCACCACGGGACATTCTATGTTAACCTGGAATGTTCCCATAGTCGAACAGTAAATTTTATACTGTCTAGCAGCTGCGAAGTCGAGAAAGTATTAACGATGACGGTATTGCTCAAAGGCAATGCTAGGGCGGAGCTGAATGCTTCTGGTGGTGTGCGCCCTCCGTGATCGCGGCGTTGCCATTATGCCTGGGGAATAATACGCGAATTAGCCAAGCTGCTTGACATAAGACGCGCTCTCTGCACGCAATATCGATCGAACTGCTTGGTGCGAAGAAGCGAGAGAAAGAAAGTGACCACGAGGACTTCATGTCGGGTATCTGCATACGATCGCTCCAAGCACCGTCAAAGGTAGGGTCCAAGAGAGGGACCCGGAAACGCCGGCGGCGCTCCAGTAATTGCCCGCAACCTGAAAAGTACCATCTGTTGGATGGGAATTCTCCTTCAGGAACGCATTCATCTAGATCGGCTGAGACGGAATGGAGCAGACGGAGAAGCTACATGCTTGCGGAAAACGTTTCTCGACATTTATCCAAGGCGTAGGTCACTGGTAGGCAGATATAAATAACTGAACCGGGATCTGGTGCAACTGGAGACGAGGCAGTGTCGCTTTGAGACTCATGGGGTTTGTAATCTAGGTGGGCATGAGCTACCCTCACTGCGTAGTCCGGTCAAGTGGCCAATGATTGCACGAACATGTGGAATGCGCGTTGAACATCGGTAACGGAGTCTGAGGAACGTGGGGGAATGAAAGGCAGTATTTCGGAGACCTGAGTAAGTGTCCAGGCGGCGCAGCTTTCCGAGTTCTTCCAAACCTGAGTACATGAGTACTGAGGCGATTTGGAAGGGTTGACGAAGACTGAAGGTTGAGTGATTACGTAACAAGGCTGGCTCGTGTGGCGTTCAGCTTATCTCGGTCATGGCAGTCGTATGTAGTACGAATTAGCGGATTGGGTGAAGAGGCGCGAGTTTTTTAAGCGATTATTCGTGAATTTTAACTCTGATTATCATTCTAGCGATTATTTGCTCGCCCACACAGCATGTGAAAACATAGACCCCATTTGCGTTTCGCCATGCCCGTCAACATCGTAAAAGGTTTCGTCTCGGCCCAGCCAACGATGTAATTCCGAAACTAATACTTCGCCACAGCCAACCTTGCGGCACATTGGTATCTTTCTACAGCTTGGTGGGTTCCAGCGCCGGACAGCGCCTGGAGATATTGAAATGAAGACCAAGCGCTAATCTGTGTTCTCTTCAGTATTATTACAGTGACGCAAAAAATTGGGTTCCGGGAGCAGATGGTCGTATCGACCGCTCAGAAACCGACTACCAAAGGGTCCACCCCACCCTGACCTGCCAACCTGTGGATTTTCCATCTTGAATCATGGTCATGCAAATAAAAGAATGCTGGTATAGCCGGGCCTGCAGAATATAAGGAGCGCGGCAGGTTGTGGGACAGACCATCGCACCGCTGCTTAGAAGCCAATAACATCACGCTAGATATTACATGGAACAAGTTACCCGTAAGTGGAAGCGTCATTAACCATCTCGTCGTTTCCTCACCAAGAAATGCGGTCAGATCACCGCCAAACTTTGAACAACCACCTGCAAGTGGTCTACAGAGACGATCCACGTCGCCGGTTGACTTGGGAAACGTCGTATGACGGCCCTGACAACCACCCTACGTGGCAGGCGATTGCGTACCGTGCGTGCAATCATTTGATTTTCCCGCCTTTCAACTAACACTTCGGATACAGTAAACGAAGTCGAGTGGGGTCGTGGAACTGGACATTCTCGCGGCGCAGCGATGGAGGCTGCTGCTGAAAGGGTTTTGATTGCTTTGGGGGTCCAGACGCAAGGCGCTTGAGGTTTAAACCTACGCAACCAAACCATCTGATCATTTCCTATTCGTCCTTCAACTCCTTGCCTTACTAGATATCCAAACTCTTTCAACCGTGACTTGTCTATGCACTTTGATCAAAGGTCCCGTAACGATACCGGTGTGCCACAGATGTATAGGGGTGATACCATGTATGGGAATGGAACTCAAAATGGTCATCGAGATCACCCAGCGCGGCATGTCGACCAATATTTCTCACAGACCCTTCAGAAGCTTTCCAAGAACAGATACAACACAGCGCTCCGCTCTAACGTGCTGTTATGTTCCTTTTTGCTGGTTATCTTTGACAGTCAAGGCACCGCAGTATACCGACTCGCTGCGCTTGTAGGTCGACTTGGAGAACACTGCCACGGCCACAAATCGAAGCCCTCAAGGGACACGCGGGCTTCAAGAGACCGGTCATCTTACTAGTAAATATTGTTCTTGGCATTCTCCACTTGGAAGATAGACTGCACCGCCACCACCAACCTGCGCGTACTGTGATGTCTCGCAGAGCCGCCAATATGCTGTAGAGTCATCCGAATCAATAACTGTGCAGATCGCCACCCCCTTGTCCAACGAAACTGTTGTAACTAGGAAACCGAGGCCGTATACTTCGATAACGAACATCACGGCCGTCACATATCCTCCGGGGTTGCTAACGCTCCGCGATATTATTCTCACACACAGCTTGTGGCTAGGTGAGTCAGGTCGGCAGGTAAAGTATGGCGTTTCCGCTGCTGAGAGTTGCGGTTGATGTTAACACCGATGGCAATTTCAAAAGGTCCCGCTACAGCTACGATTCATCGCAATGCGAGGACCTCTGCTCTCCAAAGATGGGTGTCGCTGATGTTGTGTTTGGCGCACAGCTATGTTACTCAAGCCCAATTTGCACCGGAGGAGCCCCTCGGATTTCTCGTTATCTCTTGACTCGAAATGACCGCGTCTGACTTCCTGTGGATGCTCGGTTTAAAAAGACCATGAATGGTGCCGTGCTCCTCAACGAACTCTAGCTATACTTTGTGTTGCATCTCTTCCGATCTATCAACTGTGACTGTTGTCTTCACCCAGGATAATGGAGTGTAAGTACTTGCCAGTCTCGCCTGCCGAACCAAAGATTACTGACAGTATTCAATAGGCCGAAAGAGTGACTGGCGAATGTACCTGAACAACTACCTCCAAGGCCGATACGGTCATACACGAAATCTCTCGTGGTCGTACACGCAATCCGGTCCATCACACGATACGCGATGGTTGGCGGTTGCATACTGTAAGCCATGCGCATTGCTACTCTCTTATCCACCACTGAATAACAGTTGTCCGTAGTCAACGGTGTTGAGTATGGGAGGGGGGCCGCACGCGACAGGGGAACCGCTATGGAGATTGCTGCTGAAACTACCTATCGCGCCCTGACAGCTTATTGCAATTGACTTATCCTACCTCAAGGTACGATTCCATATTGCCCAATATCATTTGATTGTTGGTTTCTAACGTTGCGCTTGTAGGTGCTTTGCATGCATCAGCACTGGACGAGGAACTTTGATCAATATGGCCGTGTTTAACTTAGTATATCGCGTTGTTATTTTGTCCTTCCGATATGTATGCTGTAGCTTGGAATGACCCGTTCTCCTGGGCTTAATCAATAGAGGATTGGAGACAGCTAGTCGGGTATAATCGGCGCTTCAGCGACATGCAGATCCAACGAAACTATTGGGATCAGTCTTCGTTGACTGATGAGTCAAGGTGGTACTGTGATGAGGGTAAAATGAGAATATACCATCAACACTGCCAGGAATGGCTGGTGGCCGGCGCTGTGTCAGTGGGCAGCAAATGGCTGAAGATCAGTGATCTGCACCGGATTTCTTTATGCAGAGAATGGACAATACTCAGTGTATGAGCACTGCTATTCGGTAATTGCAGGATTCATTGAAGCATGCAAAAATGCTGTATACTGTGCATTCATCAACAACCTGATTTCAAACCCCTCGTCACATTGAATCCTTGCGCGATGCTCACTGGGAAAGCTGTGAGAGTTTCTAGCAGAGCACACTAAATCACGGGGCTTGATATACTAGATTGTTGACGAACTTCGGGAATGTTCATGATTTGGCTTGTGGCGTGTCGCTCCCTGGCACTGGATGATGTAGTAACAGTGCGTATGTAGCAATGAAAGTCATGCGAAACGGCAGAGCTCATAGAAACTCACCTGGAGTCACATGCTAGCGAAATAGCGTGAGCTTGCACACCCACGGTACTACCCGAAAGCAACCCTATTCAACTAATAATCACTACATCTTCCCTGCATAGTGGTCAGCCCGAGGCATGAGTTCTTGAATGATATGCTGGATGCATGGATGACTCGCCCGAAATATTGACCCATTAAGCAAGGTTGAATTTGGACAGGTGAACCGAAAACTTGTATTGCATGCTGTATCGGGTCAACTCGGAATCCACAGCATGCGTGATACAGTCTTTTGGGCGCACTTACATTTCGACAATCGTGCCTCGCCTTCCCGATGGCTGCAAAGCCGAAGCTACAGCTGTGTGCCACAAGCCTGGTAAGCCTGAGCTAGTCATGATGACACATCTGCGAGCCCTGCTAGCACCGATGGTGAATAAACTTGAACCCGAAAGTGTGACTCACAGCCCAAGACTTCGAGGTCTAACCATTAAATACGGGAGCACTCGGTCCTCGGGCTGGACGACAGCACATGATTAATGGCTAAACCACCTTCATTTCACTGGTTCTAGTGTTCCCAGGGTTCCTGGAATCCTGGGCCGGACCCAACCGGATCACCGAGCTTGGAGCTGGAGTCGATGCCAGTGTGTCTTTAGCCCTGCGTCAGCTCGTCCCAGTGCCGCATATCCAGTGTTCCATGAAGGGTTCCGTGTGCATCAGCTCCCGCGAAATAGCTCCCGATGGTCATATTTTTACCTGACGGGTGGCGTTCCTTATCTCTGGATCTGAATGGTGGGTTATTGTCGCATCGCACGATACACGGACATCATTATCCGTGACTTGGCGCCAGTTTGAAAACGCAAGTTCTCTTCGGGGCCAGAGTTAACAAGTCGATGGATGCATGTTGCAGGAGGTATTCCACTGTGGCACGGGAACGCTCTAGGCGCCTTGTCCCTCAAGGCCTCTTCGATGTAACCCGGATCGGCGAGTGTTGTTTACTTGATGGAAACCCGACATTCTGGGCCCACATGAATCGTGCCTGGTATAGTACGTTATCATTTGCAACTCGCCACTCGCTTGATGCCCACGACCCGCGCCCAGCCAGGCTGGCCTTGACGACAATCACGGTACTTTCGACATCGGGCGGCTCCCTGAAACTGGCGCTCGTCTTGGGGAACACTCCATACCGTAAGTTTTTGGCATCAGCTCGCGTTGACTTCGACAGAACGAAGTTATACAGCAACGCGTGGTGGCCTGGATATCTATGTGGCTTGTGCCATGCATTGGCCTCTGAGCATGCCATGTGTCGATGTCGCACAAGGCAAAAATAGTTCTACCACTGTCCCTGCACGCGTCCCTGTTAAGGGCATTCCAGAGTCTGGAACATGTGTCTAAGCCTTGAGCCGTGAGTGCATAACTTGTATTCTGCTATTCCAGGAATTGGGTAGATTCGTTCTTTCTGGTGATGCAGACCAGATGCGGACTACTGCAGCACCAAATGTATTTGTGTAAAGGGGTACTCCAGTGGCGTTTGTTGGGCTTTTAGATCGGAAGACTCGGAATCCCGAGCATTCAATGTTTCCATGGGCAGGGGCGGTGTAAGGGCAAACATCGTGATCGTTCCTGGCTTGGGGGGGATAAATGTCAAGCAACCAGGGAAGGTGTTTCCCTTCCCCCGACTTTTTTCCTCGGTCTAAGAAGATGCCCTCGATGGTAGTCCCAATCATCCGCCTAATCGTCTTGAGTGAGTGCAACTGATCCAAGACCGATATTTGCTAACAAGCGCTGCAGGTGTGACGACGATTTTCTCTATTATTGTGATGGCCGTTTCTGCCAATTTAATAACCCAAACAGAACAATATCTGAACGTTATAGCCACTTTCTGTATTCTTGGCGTTGTCACGGGAGGGGTGTCTTTGGTGACTGTACCCGTCATGTTGGTGGCCAATATCAGATGCTCTTTGTGAAGATTGACCATCGGTTTAGGATTATCGTTGACATTCTTCGCCGCGGCGCCTTTACGTCCATGATTGTCGTGGAACTGATCTGGTTGTGTGAGATATGAATTTCTGGTTCTCTTGAGATTGTTGCTAATGATATTACAGCTATTCTATGGGTCCTCTGGATTGCCACCGCGGGTGAAACGGCTCATACGGCAGGTCTCATCATGCCCGATGGGTGTATTTACGCGAACCGTACGAGTTGCATTCGCAAATACTGTCCTGTTGTTGATGACCATCGTTGTAGCCATCGTCAATGGAATGTGTCAAGAAACACAGGTAGTCGAGGCCTTTTCATTCTTGAACTTTATCATCCGTGAGTCGTTCGCCTTTTCTGTCACTTGTTCTCAAGGTTTTCACTAGTTCTGATCTACACCGGCGTCGTACTTGTGATGGCCTTGATTGGTGCGAACCGCGGCGAGGGCGTCTGGACGTCGTCCGTCAAAGAGTCGTTCGGTCCTCAGGCGGGCCCAGTGGGACATCCGATGGCTCAATACAATACCTCGGTGCCGCCACAACCACATTACACTACTGGACCCACGCAAAACACGCCCAGCGGAGTGGCTATCGCTTAATGACACGCGTTCCTGAAATGATGGTCTAGGAAGGAGCGTGATTCGTTGAATTGGGCGTAGGTTAGGAATTTATGTAGATAAACTGTCCTTTTGTTGCGAAATGTCAATCTTGCTCTCCGGCAGGTGCCACTGTCGGAGTCTCGGGAATTACCGGAGTTGTGCAACACAGGCCACTTGTCGGCGTGAGTCCAACGTTTCCTAGTTGGAGCGGGATCCGTTGCTCAGCCTCCTCCTCGTCGCCATCGTTGCTCTCGTCATCGTCGTCGTCGTCGTCACCCGTGGTATTGCACGACTTCATTGTCACCTTCATCGCACTCCTTTTGCGCACTCCTTTTGCGCACTATTTGAAGCCCTTCTTCACACGCTCCTCCACTAATTCATCCTTTGCGAAATCGCAGGTGGGCAAATTTTCTCTTCACGTCGACGACACATCTCCATCAACCTAACGACCTGCATTTTTTCCCTCGTCCACCCGGCCTTTCGCTCAACGTCAGCTTGACCCACAACAATGGCCCAGCCCCAGGGTGACATACAGGAACGGATCGCCGCGGCACGTCGTGAGGCAGAGGTCCTGAAGGAGAAAATTCGTGCGAGCAGAGAGGCTTCCGCTGACACCAGCCGTATGTGTTTCTCCACCACCTGATACCATCTTCTTCCAGGGTCCACCCAATGACCTCGTTTCCTCCAGTGCGCGCGATGGCCGCTGAGGTGGACACACTCCCCCGGATCGTGATGCGACCTCGACGTGCACTCAAAGGACACCTTGCAAAGATTTATGCCATGCACTGGGCTGCAGATCGACGACATCTCGTCTCGGCCTCCCAGGATGGCAAGTTAATTGTTTGGGACGCTTATACCACCAACAAGGTCCACGCAATCCCCCTTCGGTCGAGTTGGGTCATGACTTGTGCATACTCGCCTTCTGGAAACTTCGTTGCTTGTGGTGGTCTCGACAATATCTGTTCCATTTACAATCTCAACAGTCGCGACCCGAGTGGTGTCAGAGGCGCCCGCGAATTAAGTGCCCACTCCGGTTACCTCAGCTGCTGCAGATTTATCAACGACCGGCAAATAGTCACCAGCTCCGGTGACATGACATGTATGCTCTGGGATATCGAGGCGGGCGTACGGGTTGTCGAGTTTAGCGACCATACTGGTGATGTCATGAGGTAACTGGCCTCCTATGTGTCCTCTTAGTTGCCTCACCCCAATATCTTTCAGCTTATCGCTCGGCCCCAATCAAAATGTCTTTGTCTCTGGTGCTTGCGATGCGACCGCAAAGCTTTGGGATATACGTAGTGGTCGCGCCACACAGACCTTTACTGGTCACGAGTCTGATATTAATGCTGTTCAGTACGTCTAGACCCTGCCGAGGTCGTCTCCGTTTCTGACAACTGTTGACTAGGTTTTTCCCTAACGGCGATGCGTTTGCCACTGGTTCTGATGATGCCTCGTGCCGGCTGTTCGACATCCGAGCAGATCGCGAATTGAACAGCTTCACCCATGATAATATCCTCTGTGGCATCACCTCGGTCGCATTTTCGATCTCCGGTCGTATCCTCTTTGGAGGTTATGATGACTGGACTTGCAATGTCTGGGACACGCTGAGAGGCGAGCGTGTGGGGGTTTTGACGGGGCACGAAAACCGGGTCAGTTGTTTGGGTGTGTCGGTCGACGGCATGGCCCTTTGTACGGGAAGTTGGGATAGCACGCTTCGAGTGAGTAGTTGTACCGATGCTTCCACTGGTGACGATAACCGAACTCATTTTCAGGTGTGGGCATGATGAAAAACGGACTGGCAATTCTTGTTTTTTTCCACGACACTCTCTCTCCGTTTCTATTTAGTCTGCGTTTCTGTCCTCGGTTATCTGTCGATTGATATCGCTGTCATATTCTCACCCGCTTGCGTTACCTCCAACGCTCGCCTCGAGTCAATCCTTACAAGCCGACCCGCAAGTCTCCTTTGTAGGCATGCACCCTTTCGCCTCTTTGGCATACATATATTGTCTTCTTATGGGTCATCTGCTTCTGCCCAATTCTTACCTCTGATGTTAAGCTTCCGCTTGCTACCGATATGTGCATATTCCGTCGAGATTCAATACAATTTTTTTTCCAAGTACCCGCTTGTGGCGAAATCCGCTGTGAGGTGGAACTAGACGATGTCACGTTGTACTGCAGGGTACTGGTTATTCATCGTCCACGAACTGCATCAGGGACTTTCCTGACCACGAACAACTTTACAAGGTGTCATATCCATGTCGCAGACTGAGGATGACCGAGCTGCAAAGGCTGCGAGAGCAAAGGCAATGGTACGCGTCTGACAGTACCGCACGCTCTCGAGGCTCACTCTTGCGCACAGCTCAAGAAGCGACAGCAGCAAAAGACCACCGTCGCGGGTTCACGCGGCCCCTCGTTAGCTAGCCCTCCGCCCTCTCGGTCTTATACCCCTGCCCCCGTAGAACCCACAGCACAGGCTGAGGAGGGGAAGCGCGAGCGGGATATCGGTGACCTGTACGTGGCCAGTGGCATGCATTCCAATATCGCTGAACACTGCATGGTTTGCGCAGGTTCAGTCCCAGTGATACAGTCACAAGCTGGATCGAGTCGCTACCCAGGGCTGAAGTCCCGGACGCGAATATCGCCGCTGAACCACGGCCTTTGCCAAGGTCTCCCCCTCCTCAAGAGCGTGTGGGCACACCGGCTTCCCATTCGCGCTCCGTGACAACCTCCCGAGGGAACCAGCAGGTTTTGGAGGATCTCCACAATCAACTCGCAGAGCAAAAGCAAGCCATAGCCTCACTGCGGACCGAGAACGCTAGTCTCCACACTTCTTTGACCCGTCTCGACGGAATCCAGGCCGGTGAGTGGTTGAGCTGTGTCGTGTTCATGCCCGCCCTCATCACAAAGTATGAGAGTAGATGTTCGGGAGAAGGCAAAAGCCCTCGAAGAAGAACGTGCTCACTGCAAAGCTCTGGAAGGCGAACTTGCACATGCAACGGAATCTCATGTTGCTGCCAGCCATCGCTATGAAGAGCTTTCCCGAGAAAGGTCACGACTGGAGGGTCTACACGCTGTCGCTCAAACCAAGATCGGCGCCTTGGAGTCCAGTCGCCTTGATTTAGAGAAAAAATTGAGCGAAGCGGGCAAAAAGGTCGGCTCCTCGCAGTCTGGTATGTCCCACCTTTGTGTGAAGATAGAATCTCATCGTGCCACCACAGAGATCCAACGTTTAGCCTCGGAGTTGGGATTGGCACGGCAGGAGGTTCATAATTCCGGGATTCGCTCGACGACACTTGAACAGGAACTCTCCACAGCCAATGCTCAGATGGCGGGACTGCACGCAACTGCCGTCGCGGATTCCAAACGATGGCAGGAACAAGATCAGACTCGCCAACAGACCATCTCTCTTCTGGTCTCTGAGAAGGCCTCTCTAATAGCCTCCGTCCAGCGGTTGCAAGAGATCGAAATAGGTACGAAGGTGTTTGATCTAGTCTGCCTATTGCTGAACTGTCGTCATTCTTAGAGCTGCAGGAGAAGGATATTCTGTTGGCTGCTGAACAGGACAAGGCCATCCATTTGACCAAGAAGGTCCAAGAACTTGAAACTGCTGTTGCAAAACAGGGAAACGAGCTTGAGGGGACCCTGTCTCGCGAGAAGGAGTTGTTGGAACGTGTTAGAGACCAGGTGTGTGCTACTTCACTCTGTGAGTCAGTGTGGTCTTCATGTAGATGTAGGAGCGCGAAATCCAACTCAGGAAAGCTGAGCTTGAGGAAGTACACGCTGTTTCCGGTCAGCATCAACAACGCGTCCGCGAACTGGAGGAGCAGATCGAGAGTGATGACAGAGCAGATAAACTCGAGCTTTCTCTGAAGAACATTCAAGACCGTGCAGAGGAACTCGAGTTCCGGCTGAACAAAATACAGCAGGTGCATCCTTGATATGGTTGTTTTGTGCCGTGCTAATACCGTTCATTAGTCGCACGCAACCGTCAAGAGTGAGAGAGACAACTTGGAATCACAACTCCACTTGAAAACCGAGAGCGAGACAGATTGCAAGGCCAGATATTCAAGCCTTGAAGCTGAACATGCTGCACTACAGGAACACCTGCAGTCTGCCAACAATCGTCGTGACGCGCTCCTCGAAGAGCGCGCATCGTTACAGTCGCAAGTGGAGTTCAACCAAAGCGCGGTCAAGCAACTCCAGCAGAAGCTTGGGGAACTCGCTTCCGAAGTGACCTTTAGCGACAGAGCGCTCCAGAATGCCCAAGGAGAGCTCCGTGCTGCCCTTCGCCGCGCAGAGGAGTCAGAGAAGACGCAGAAGGATTTACAAGCCGAAGGAACAAGGCTCATGGAGTCATTGGAGGAGATGAGACCCAAGATTGTCGAGTTGACTTCTGTCAAACTCGAGTTGATGGAGCAGATAGAGAGGCTCGAGCACGAAAAGAGGTCCCGTGACACTCTCATCTCCAAGCTTGAGCTGGCTCTCAATGAGGGGACGGAGCGAGAGGCAGAGGCTGCGAAACTGCGGAGAGAGTCAGATACGCTTCGGGAGAAAGACAACCATTCACTACAGCAGGGCGTTGCAGATCTACAACGGGGCTATGCTTTGCTCGAAGCCGAGCTCCAGAGTGCACAGGCAAGCGTAAAGACACTGGAGGTGGAGCGTACACGAATGCGGCAGGCAGAGGTGCGACAGGCAGATATCAGCATCCGGATAAATGCAGAAGCAAGGCGTCGGGAGGAAGAGATCTCTCAACTGGAATCCGCCCTGGCGTCGTCACGCAAGAACGAAGCGGAACAATCCCAGTTCATCAACCACTACAGGACAGAGATCGAGGCTCTCCAGAGCGAGCTGGTGGCCAAGGACGAAGAGCTGGAGAGCGTACAAAAGACACCCATCACCGACGACGGTGTCCGGTCGTTGGACGACGAGATGCTGAGCGCCGTGAAGCAACAACACACGATCGAACTTTCGTCTGCTCAATCCCAGATCCGCGCACTGGAGAGTGCAGTGTTTGAGGCGCAGGACAAGGCACACCGGTTCCAACGACAGATCCACATTCTGGAGGACCAACTGGCGTCGCGCTCCGCTTCGAGGGCTACTTCAAGACCCTTTTCTCCCGGTGCACGACCTTCCAGTCGGACGAGCAGCGATCTGCGGCGCGGATCATTTTCCTCCAAGTCAGGTAGTCTCGTCCCGCCTACTCGGTCCGTCTTTGACGTTGGCCTTTCGCCGGAAACGCGTCATAAGCGTCAAGTCAGCTTGAGCATGCTAAAAGCCAGGATCGAGAGTGAGACCGCTACTCACAGGCACACACCACCACCAAGGGGACTCTCCCCCGTCCCAGACTCGGCCTCGGACACTGACTCTCATTCTCATCGAACCCAATTTATGGACGAATCACACATCTTTTGGTGTCACTCATGTCGTGGAGAGTTGGTTATCCTGTGATACCCTTTCAACTTTGCATCCCTCGTTGTCCTGATAGTACTAACTGGTATTCATTAATGTGATTACATGTTATCCGTATCCGCAGTGTCAAGTGGCTGATGGGAGGGTGAAACTACTCATGCTGAAGTATACTTACATTGCCAAGAAATGCCATGTCAACGAGGAAACGGGTCCTGCAACGTTCGGAGGCTCCTCACTCGGTCCATCAACACCTGAATATTCTGAGTGAGCATGCCATACAACCAGACGAGGGGAATACGATACATACCTCGACCTCCTGGGGCTGCAGCGTCCCGCGCTTTCGTTCCTCCTCGACGCCCTTCTCGACGCTTTCCAGGATATCGCGGATCAGCACCCGATAATCAACTCCGAAAAAGTTGGTCAGTTTGGCTGCTTTTCTCCGTCGAATCTGAAACTGCGACGCCTTTGGAGAAGTGTGGAATTCAGATGAGAGCGATGTCATGGACGCGTTGGACGGAAGCGAGTATCGTCGCTCCGACCTCAGGGAGGTCGCATTCGAAGCACGGCGAGGGTTTACTGGGAGTTCCTCCTCTGACGGTGATTCGTCAACTTCACCGTGAAGGAAACGATGAAGTTCGACGAGAGACCTGCGATCGTCCTTGACAAGTGCGTAAGTCAACGGACAAGGTCAACCTGCAAAACTCTTACCCTATCGATGATATCAACCAAGGAATTCAGAGAGTGCTGATAGTTGAGATAGACAGATGATTGGGCTAGAACCTCTTGAAACTCGGTCAACGATTCGGAATATGAATCAGCAAAGGACTGCGCAAGGGACGAAGGGCTGGACTGAGGAGTGTCTTCTTGGTGGGAGAGTTCTTGGTGGGAGAGCAAACATCTCGAAGATTCCGATGGACCCTGGCGAACAGTTGTCTTCCCCATATACGAGGTTTGGTTCGGGTTGCGGGAACCAGAAGAAAGATCAAGAGTTAAAACATAGGGATTGAGACCGATGGGGGACGTTGGCTGGGAAACTGGGACTGCCAGGCGGTTCGGGCGGGTGCGAAATAGTACCTGAGGCGGCGGGGTTCCGAATACCTGGGATCGCATCAGCAGTGTTGAACGTACAGCGAAACGGCAAAACTTACCCTTTCCATTTTCTGGGCCCGGCGGACGTTGAGGGCCTTCTCCTTGTCGTTCAGCTCCTCTTTGCCACGGTCAAAGTCATCCGAACGTGCATTCTTGTTACCGCGAAGTCGGTGCTCGCGGTGGGGTTCTTCGCAGTTCGCAATAGGGGGTAGAGGAGGCCCAAATACACTCCCATTAACAGCCTCTGGCGGGACACGCGAGCCAAGGAAACGATGAAGTTTTGCCAACTTTTCTCGCTTTCGTCGCTTTTCACCTTCGGCTTGCGCTTCGGAATCAAGTGACTCGACGAGGGACGGGGTCGAGGTGCTGTGGTGCAAGTATCGGCGCTTATCCTGATGTGGAGCGGGAGAGCTGAAGCACGACAGATCATCATCTGATAGATCGATGAACGATCTCGTGCATGCGGCTTCTGGCGAATCCAAAAGGTCATGGGCACCATGAGGGCTTTTTGCTGCCATTCCACCCCCGTCATCCACATACAACTTGAAAGAACTCGTCGCCAAAGGAGTCGAATGTCTACGACCGCCCGGAGACAAGAGGTCGTCCGTTTGCCATGGTGTCGGGGGCTCTGTCTTCATACCAGAAGGTTTGAGGGAAAGCGAGACTGACACGGCGTGGCGGTGGCTTTTCTGCTTCGTGAGCAAGGCTGCCAACGAAGGCGAATGTAATTTCTTTGTGATGCGGGATTCGTCTGGGTCGACGCCTGGCGCTTCCGTGCCTGGTATCCTGCCGAAAACGCGAGTGAGCTTGCGGTTCCGCCGAACACGGTCTGCTCGCTCATGTGCACCGAGGTGATTCGTCGTGGGAGGCAACAGTGACAGTAGATGACGAACAGGATGTGGTGACAAGGACACGGAACGCTTCTTTGACTTGAGCCTCCTTCCACGTTCGAACGTCCACTCCGACATGGTGGGTCTGTCGATCATGTCTGGCGGGGGACTAGGAGGCGGTGCAAACTCGAGGGGGGAGTAGGGGGGACCCGAGAGCGGTTGCAGCCGACTGGGAGGAATACGCTCCACAGAGGGACTGGGTGGTGCAAACGTGATGGAGGAGAGTGCAACAGAAGATGCGGAAGTGTTTGCATTGGGATACCCCGAGGACAGTTGCTGCGCGGCAGGGGACGCGGGACTTGGAGGAGCGAACCTCATGCTCGCAAGGGAAGCCGATGAAGAATTAGAACGGGATGTAGAGTAGATGCTGGAGCGGGGAATGGTAATCGATTGAGTTTGACGACGAGATGAAGGGATCCCCTGGATGTCATCCTGGATATTACAAGAATTCGAATCATCGGACGTAGATGGGGAGAGGAAATCAATGAAGGATAGATAATCGCGACCGGTGAGACTATCAACGGATGGCAATCGTGACAACGAATTATGAGACATGGAAGTAGAAGGCAAAGATAGGCGAAATGGAAGGTGTGCGGCTGGAGGCGAGGAGATGGGCGTTATTCGGCCACTGCCTGGGGTTGACTCGAGGTTGGAACACGAACGTATTGGAGGGATTCCAGGCAGCTCGGCGTCTGGATCGTGGGGTGGACACGATGCACTGGACGTGGATGACAGCTGTCGTGATGGAATATGATTGACCCGATGCGAGAACAGGAACAGAAGGAACGTACGACAGTGGCTGTATCTCTATCACCAAACCTGGAAGCAGGCCTGGAGGCAGTTTGAGTGGGTGCGACAGACGCCTGCCTCTTTTGCCTATCTACAACGACGGCACTCAGCTAGGCGCAACGTGGTAGCCAGGAGATCGGGTTACCTTGCACCGCATCAGCGTCGCCACACTCGGCACGGTCGTTACGACGTAAACTTGCAGCGGAGCCGGACCAGAGGTTCAGGGAATCGCGGCCCATCCAAAGTATCTTTTCAACCTTTGACGGACGATGCGACGGATCCGACACATTTGCACGGCTCCGTGACTCTACCCCAGATCGTGGGGGCTCGGTCGGGATGGTCGGGAAAGCCTTGTCGGACTGTTCCGGGATCGGGTGTTGGTCTGCGAAACATGGGTGTCAAACAAGAGACATCATGGGCTGTGAAATAAGCGATACTTGCCAATGTCGGAGTGGAACGATGGATTGATAGGTTTCAATATTGGTGTGGGATTGAGGTATGGATTGGGTGTCACCGGTCGCGAGGAAGGGGCCGACGTGGGTTGACCTGTTGCACTGTCCGGCGACGCAGGCAGCGCGTCAGGCCAACAATCTGAACCGAGCTTCCGTCGCTGTGCGTCTTTACTACGCGTCGTGGGAATCGGCTCCTGTTCGCGATGAACCGTCTTGAGACTCGTCTTGGCTTTCCGGGGCGGCGGGGCGGGCAGACTAAAGGCGAACTCTGGCGAGGGCGTGGTATAGTACGCAGTCGTGGGCGAGCTGCTGTTGCGGCGGGTGAGCTCGTCGTGCTGGAGGAGGGCCTCGAGGTTTGGCGAGATTTGGAGCGCATGGACCGACTTGGGAACCGTTGCGACCAGCGGACGCGACATTGCAGGCGATGCGACGCGGGGAGGAGTAGCAGCCATTATTCTAATTATCCCGACGAGTCGTGGAACAATGTCGAGAAGGAAACGTTGGGAAAAAAAGAAAAAAAAAAGGTCCGGACAGGAGACAAAAAAAAATTGATCGTATCCAGTCCTTGAGGAGTGGGTCGCTTAATTTGACCTCACGAAATTGCCGAGCGGTTCATGCCATCTCTCCATTCCCTCAGGCATCAGACTTGGACAAGCAACATAATAATACTACATCCGAGGACAAAAATAAAGCGTTGGGGTGCCTACTACTACTGTCACAGTGGGGCTCTCCGGGGTGGTAAAGGTGGCTTATCCCGGTTAGCAGTTGGCACCGCAGTCGAGGTCACCTCCCTTGACCCCAACGGTGCGGTAGACTCCCCGTCGATCGGGATATCCATTTCAGTTGACACCCTTCGTGTTTCATCCCTGGATACAATCGACTTCAGCGCCCGCGATGCCGCCGACATGGATGGATCCACGGACCCATTTTCATCCGTCGTTCCTGCTGCGTGTCTCACCGCAACAGAGGGAATGGTCCGAGGAGGCAGAGGAGGCGGAACAGGTCGCGAAGGGGGTGGTGTCACTTCGGGTGTGAGCGCCAACGGAGCCACGTCTTGATTCCCATCGCTGGTTTCGTCACGCCCAGGTGATGCAGATGACGATGTCGCTTGTGTCTCCTGACTCGGCTGTCCCGTTAGTACGGGACTCTTCCAAAGTCGATACATGCTCTGGATCGTTGGACCCTTGGACTTGCTTTCGGGGGCAGGCGAAACAGGTGGCACATTTCCCATGGACATCACTTCGCCCCTGTGGCTCACGTGGATTCCCGGGATCGTCATCGTGCGTGCTTGCGACGGTTGAGTGTGAATTAACGACGGCGCAGCGCTTTCCTCCGCGGCTTCTGTGAAATCGCGGTCTTTGAAAGGATCACTAGACACGCTGTCGCCCAATGAGCGTGACAAGCCTGCAGAAGCTGATCCGCTTGAATACGACGCCATGCGACCAGCTGACAGGCTCGGCGACCTCCTCTTCTCGCTGCCACTTCCCTGAGGAATGGGAATGGGCGATGCACTTCCGTTCATCTCTTCCAATTGCTCACGTTCTCTTCGCTCTATAACCGCTGCACGCATGTCCGCATAACTTTGGCGGCCACGTGTGCTCTCGGTCCGTAGCCGGTGATCAGATGGTCCCACGTCCGGAAGGTCGTCTGGAGACGAATTCCCACCAATATCCTTCTTCAGGCCCCAGACACCCCATTTCCGCATGGCTTCTTTAGCCGTATTGCTGAGTGCTTGCTTATCCCCAGCCTTTGACTTGAGCGTGGACAAAAACGAACTCGCAGTGGCCGTTCCCAGCGAGTGGCGCAGGCTCTTGGAGGATGTGCTGGTGTCAGAGAAGTAGTTGGGAGGTTCGTCATCGGCTGTTGAAGATGAAGTAGAGCGTGCACGCGACGACCTTGAGCCCGTATGTGAATGGGCAGACGAGGGACGTGGGGAGAGATATTCGTGTGCGTATTGATCATTGTCCGATACGTCCGAAGGCTGTATCGTGGGGGTATCGGGCAGTGGAGTCAAACTGCCATTCTGCCCTGTGATGCTTTCTCTCCTGCTATGCACAACCTCTGCTTCCACTTCCACCCCGTGTTCGCAATGAAGTTCAGTGTCTGCACCCGAGGAGAACCAAGAGCGTCGCCTGGCCGTTGTCGATGATATGGCTGCAGACCGAATAATAGGTATGCTTTCCGGTGACGGCGTCTCCGCCGCCAGCTCCTCTCCGGAGTGAGCACGCTCAAGGGCCGATGGTGTTGTCTCTTCCGATGGATGTGACTCTATAACGTGAACGGGCGGTTTGGGGACCTCTGGAGCCTGTGCTGCCATCGGTTTGTCCAAACGCACGGCATCGGCCCACAGTCCACCACGGTGTTCATATTCGGCGCTGTCAAAGAAACTGATATCATCCATGTTGGGGAGCACGACAGAGTCGTTGATCTGCCTCGACGTTAGAGCCCAAACCAGTAGACCTGTTTTGAGTGTCCACTCACGATCTCTTCGATTTTCGTTTCGATGGTGTTCAAAATCATGCTCCACGTGATCTGCCGGTCGCTTACGATAGGCTCGACGTTGACGGTCATGCGCGGCGGTTTGGTGAACGCATACCACATGCGGCTACTGGGAGGGCGTTTCACCTTGACGAGAAGGTTGCCTTCGATCTCGCGAAGGACCACGGCCAAAACGAGCTTGACGGTATATGACTTGAAGCGCGCCCCGAGATTGATCACGGCAGTCGCCTCGACCGTAGCACGGATCTCGCCTTTATATGAGAGGCCCACCTCCAACGACGCGTCGCCCTCCTTGGTGAGCTCCTTGAGCATGGGCTTGCTAAACGTCGGCGCCTTGTTCCCAACCGAGAACTGGGTCACAGCGACATCGGTGAGAAACGCAGGACGCTTGACCTTGGACAACTTCTTCATGAGACGACCGATGATGTACGACTCGAGCATCTGAGTCCTGTAAAAGCTATAAAAGATACGCCCCAACAACGCGTTAAACCACCGCATCGGGATGACGTCCGGCTGTTCGTCCAGGGTGGCGACCAGGTAGTTCATCTCGGACGGCAAGAACACCAGCTTGAGCGGACTCAGGGTGGGCGTCCCCGACGGGTGGTCAGAGGCATGCACGAGCGCCAGATACCAGTCCTCCATCTCGATGCAGCACCGGACAAAGATGAACCAAGGGGCCCCGCCGGCCCCCTCCG